>JAQFWZ010000031.1:26394154-26522212 GCA_027789725.1 Dendropsophus ebraccatus
CTGTGCAGTCAGGAGCAGACAGCAGCCATCCCTATGTGTCTCATCAGCTTCGGGGCTTAGATACGTGTGTATCCCCCCTCTGTGCAGTCAGGAGCAGATGGCAGCTATACCTATACGTCAGATCAGCTTCGGAGCTTAGATACGGGTGTATACCTCCTCTGTGCAGTCAGGAGCAGACGGCAGCCATACCTATGTGTCTGATCAGTTTCCCCTCCCCCACTGCTTCTGCGGTCAGGTCCCCAGGTGCGGCGCTCTCTATTATCATTATGATGCCGCCGGATCCAGGCGCAGGGTGGGAATGAAGTCTGATAGCCGAACGCTTATTAGATTTTATCCACAGTCTCTTCTCAGAATGCTAAAAATATCAGGAGCGGCCGACCAGACCTGGGAGCCACGTCCGGAGATATCCGGGGACTAGTGATGTCACCTCGCTGCTGTGATGTCACCCACGCCGAGCAGGGAGAGCCGCAGAACCAATATAAATCATGAAGGGAACGGCGATCACTGCTGGGGGGGGGGGAGGGGCATCTAAGTCTTATAAAGACGAGCAATCAGCTTTTATCAATTTCTTACTTACAAGTATAGACAGGAAGGCAGTACTATCTGTGCCTACACCACTTATAGGGAGAGAGAGGGAGGCAGTACTATCTGTATATACATCACTTATAGGAAGAGAGAGGGAGGCAGTACTATCTGTGCCTACACCACTTATAGGGAAAGAGAGGGAGGCAGTACTATCTGTGCCTACACCACTTATAGAGAGAGAGGGAGGCAGTACTATCTGTGTATACATCACTTATAGGGAGAGAGAGGGAAGCAGTACTATCTGTATATACACCACTTATAGGGAGAGAGAGGGAGGCAGTACTATCTGTATATACACCACTTATAGGGAGAGAGAGGGAGGCAGTACTATCTGTACATACACCACTTATAGGGAGGCAGTGCTATCTGTATATCACTTACAGAGAAAGAGAGGTGCAGGGCATCTAAGTATTATGTAGATAATGCAATCGCCCTTTACCATTTTCAAATTTAAAAGAATAGACAGGAAGTCAGTCTGTGCTTACATCAATTATAGGGAGAAAGAGGGAGGCAGTACTATCTGTATATACACCACTTATAGTGTGAGAGAGGGTGGGGGGGGTGAAGTACTGTCAATGCCTATATGCCTTGCAAGGAGAGACAAGGGGTAAGTACTATCAGCGTGCACAGCACTTGCAGGAGCAGGTGAGATTGGGGATGGGGAAAAAGTACTATCTGCATCATTTGCAGGGAGGAACAAGGAGGCAGTGCTATCTGTACCTATACTAATCAGGGAGGCAGTCCTATCTACTAATCAGGGAGGCAGTACTATCTGTGCCTATACTAATCAGGGAGGCAGTACTATCTGTGCCTATACTAATCAGGGAGGCAGTACTATCTGTGCCTATACTAATCAGGGAGGCAGTACTATCTGTACCTATATTAATCAGGGAGGCAGTACTATCTGTGCCTATACTAATCAGGGAGGCAGTACTATCTGTGCCTATACTAATCAGGGCGGCAGTACTATCTGTACCTATACTAATCAGGGAGGCAGTACTATCTGTGACTATACTAATCAGGGCGGCAGTACTATCTGTGCCTATACTAATCAGGGCGGCAGTACTATCTGTGCCTATACTAATCAGGGAGGCAGTACTATCTGTGCCTATACTAATCAGGGAGGCAGTACTATCTACTAATCAGGGAGGCAGTACTATCTGTGCCTATACTAATCAGGGCGGCAGTACTATCTGTACCTATACTAATCAGGGAGGCAGTACTATCTGTGCCTATACTAATCAGGGAGGTAGTACTATCTGTGACTATACTAATCAGGGCGGCAGTACTATCTGTGCCTATACTAATCAGGGCGGCAGTACTATCTGTGCCTATACTAATCAGGGAGGCAGTACTATCTGTGCCTATACTAATCAGGGAGGCAGTACTATCTACTAATCAGGGAGGCAGTACTATCTGTGCCTATACTAATCAGGGAGGCAGTACTATCTGTGCCTATACTAATCAGGGCGGCAGTACTATCTGTGCCTATACTAATCAGGGCGGCAGTACTATCTGTGCCTATACTAATCAGGGAGGCAGTACTATCTACTAATCAGGGAAGCAGTACTATCTGTGCCTATACTAATCAGGGCGGCAGTACTATCTGTGCCTATACTAATCAGGGAGGCAGTACTATCTGTGCCTATACTAATCAGGGAGGCAGTACTATCTGTGCCTATACTAATCAGGACGGCAGTACTATCTGTGCCTATACTAATCAGGGCGGCAGTACTATCTGTGCCTATACTAATCAGGGAGGCAGTACTATCTACTAATCAGGGAGGCAGTACTATCTGTGCCTATACTAATCAGGACGGCAGTACTATCTGTGCCTATACTAATCAGGGCGGCAGTACTATCTGTGCCTATACTAATCAGGGCGGCAGTACTATCTGTGCCTATACTAATCAGGGCGGCAGTACTATCTGTGCCTATACTAATCAGGGAGGCAGTACTATCTGTGCCTATACTAATCAGGGAGGCAGTCCTATCTGTGCCTATACTAATCAGGGAGGCAGTACTATCTGTGCCTATACTAATCAGGGAGGCAGTACTATCTACTAATCAGGGAGGCAGTCCTATCTACTAATCAGGGCGGCAGTACTATCTGTGCCTATACTAATCAGGGAGGCAGTACTATCTGTGCCTATACTAATCAGGGAGGCAGTCCTATCTGTGCCTATACTAATCAGGGAGGCAGTACTATCTGTGCCTAGACTAATCAGGGAGGCAGTACTATCTACTAATCAGGGAGGCAGTCCTATCTACTAATCAGGGCGGCAGTACTATCTGTGCCTATACTAATCAGGGAGGCAGTCCTATCTACTAATCAGGGCGGCAGTACTATCTGTGCCTATACTAATCAGGGAGGCAGTACTATCTGTGCCTATACTAATCAGGACGGCAGTACTATCTGTGCCTATACTAATCAGGGAGGCAGTCCTATCTACTAATCAGGGCGGCAGTACTATCTGTGCCTATACTAATCAGGGAGGCAGTACTATCTGTGCCTATACTAATCAGGACGGCAGTACTATCTGTGCCTATACTAATCAGGGAGGCAGTACTATCTGTGCCTATACTAATCAGGGAGGCAGTCCTATCTACTAATCAGGGCGGCAGTACTATCTGTGCCTATACTAATCAGGGAGGCAGTACTATCTGTGCCTATACTAATCAGGACGGCAGTACTATCTGTGCCTATACTAATCAGGGAGGCAGTACTATCTGTGCCTATACTAATCAGGGAGGCAGTCCTATCTACTAATCAGGGCGGCAGTACTATCTGTGCCTATACTAATCAGGGAGGCAGTACTATCTGTGCCTATACTAATCAGGACGGCAGTACTATCTGTGCCTATACTAATCAGGGAGGCAGTACTATCTGTGCCTATACTAATCAGGGCGGCAGTACTATCTGTGCCTATACTAATCAGGGAGGCAGTACTATCTGTGCCCATATTAATCAGGGAGGCAGTACTATCTGTGCCTATACTAATCAGGGAGGCAGTACTATCTGTGCCTATACTAATCAGGGCGGCAGTACTATCTGTGCCTATACTAATCAGGGAGGCAGTACTATCTGTGCCCATATTAATTGCAGAGGGAGACAGGAAGGCAGAGCTGTGTGTCTGTACATTATTGGCATGGGAAGGGGGGCAGGGCTAGTTGATAATGATCTTGAAGTCCTGTCCCTTTAAGATGACAGTCCTGAGCCTTGGAATTGTGGGTATATTGGGGATGTTTGTTCAGACTCTACAGCAAAAAGTTAAACTTTATAAAGAATAGAATGCGGTGGCCAATCCTTCCAGTGACGGGGTTGTTATGGCTCCTCTGTCTCCCCGGGCGCACAGTCCACTCCACCAGCCGCTATCCGACAGCATCATTAGCGGAGAACCAACTTATTATCCGCTGGGGGATCTGCACTTATTGGATTTCCGCCTTCCTGGATCAACAGTAACTTACAAAGACTTTCCTCAGCGCAAAAGGCTCAATTGACCTTGACAGGGGGCAAAATATAACGCAGAGCGATGGAGACGAGCGGCGGCCGGGATACGGTATAATGTACAGAGGGGCAGAGGGATTAATGTCTGTACTCAGAGCTGCAGCACTATTACATAATAAGCTTCATCCACCTCCCGCATTACTCACCATAGAGGGATTACAGGATATACCTCCCAGCTATATACAGAGGAGTCACAAGATGTGCAAGGCTGCAGACAACTAACCGCATCTACTACTATAACACTGCTCCTATATACAGGGATATAACTACTATAATACTGCTCCTATATACAGGGATATACTACTATAATACTGCTCCTATATACAGGAATATAACTACTATAATACTGCTCCTATATACAGGAATATACTACTATAATACTGCCCCTATATACAGGAATATAACTACTATAATACTGCTCCTATACACAGGGATATACTACTATAATACTGCTCCTATATACAGGAATATAACTACTATAATACTGCTCCTATATACAGGAATATAACTACTATAATACTGCTCCTATATACAGGAATATAACTACTATAATACTGCTCCTATATACAGGAATATAACTACTATAATACTGCTCCTATATACAGGAATATAACTACTATAATACTGCTCCTATATACAGGAATATACTACTATAATACTGCTCCTATATACAGGAATATAACTACTATAATAGTGCTCCTATATACAGGGATATAACTACTATAATACTGCTCCTATATACAGGGATATACTACTATAATACTGCTCCTATATACAGGAATATAACTACTATAATACTGCTCCTATATACAGGAATATACTACTATAATACTGCCCCTATATACAGGAATATAACTACTATAATACTGCTCCTATACACAGGGATATACTACTATAATACTGCTCCTATATACAGGAATATAACTACTATAATACTGCTCCTATATACAGGAATATAACTACTATAATACTGCTCCTATATACAGGAATATAACTACTATAATACTGCTCCTATATACAGGAATATAACTACTATAATACTGCTCCTATATACAGGAATATAACTACTATAATACTGCTCCTATATACAGGAATATACTACTATAATACTGCTCCTATATACAGGAATATAACTACTATAATAGTGCTCCTATATACAGGGATATAACTACTATAATACTGCTCCTATATACAGGGATATACTACTATAATACTGCTCCTATATACAGGGATATACTACTATAATACTGCTCCTATATACAGGAATATAACTACTATAATACTGCTCCTATATACAGAGATATAACTACTATAATACTGCTCCTATATACAGGAATATACTACTATAATACTGCCCCCCTATATACAGGAATATAACTATTATAATACTGCTCCTATATACAGGGATACACTACTATAATACTGCTCCTATATACAGGAACATAACTACTATAATACTGCTCCTATATACAGGAATATAACTACTATAATACTGCTCCTATATACAGGGATATAACTACTATAATACTGCTCCTATATACAGGAATATAACTACTATAATACTGCCCCCTATATACAGGGATATACTACTATAATACTGCTCCTATATACAGGGATATAACTACTATAATACTGCTCCTATATACAGGGATATACTACTATAATACTGCTCCTATATACAGGAATATAACTACTATAATACTGCTCCTATATACAGGGATATAACTACTATAATACTACTCCTATATACAGGAATATACTACTATAATACTGCTCCTATATACAGGAATATACTACTATAATACTGCTCCTATATACAAGAATATAACTACTATAATACTGCTCCTATATACAGGAATATACTACTATAATACTGCTCCTATATACAGGGATATAACTACTATAATACTGCTCCTATATACAGGGATATACTACTATAATACTGCTCCTATATACAGGAATATAACTACTATAATACTGCTCCTATATACAGGGATATACTACTATAATACTGCCCCTATATACAGGGATATACTACTATAATACTGCTCCTATATACAGAGATATACTACTATAATACTGCTCCTATATACAGGGATATACTACTATAATACTGCTCCTATATACAGGAATATACTACTATAATACTGCTCCTATATACAGGAATATACTACTAGAATACTGCTCCTATATACAGGAATATAACTACTATAATACTGCTCCTATATACAGGAATATAACTACTATAATACTGCCCCCTATATACAGGGATATAACTACTATAATACTGCTCCTATATACAGGAATATAACTACTATAATACTTCTCCTATATACAGGAATATAACTACTATACTACTGCTCCTATATACAGGGATATACTACTATAATACTGCTCCTATATACAGGAATATACTACTATAATACTGCTCCCTATATACAGGAATATACTACTATAATACTGCTCCTATATACAGGGATATAACTACTATAATACTGCTCCTATATACAGGAATATAACTACTATAATACTGCTCCTATATACAGGAATATACTACTATAATACTGCTCCTATATACAGGAATATACTACTATAATACTGCTCCTATATACAGGAATATAACTACTATAATACTGCCCCCATATACAGAAATATAACTACTATAATACTGCTCCCTATATACAGGAATATACTACTATAATACTGCTCCTATATACAGGAATATAACTACTATAATACTGCTCCTATATACAGGAATATACTACTATAATACTGCCCCCTATATACAGGAATATAACTACTATAATACTGCTCCTATATACAGGGATATAACTACTATAATACTGTCCCCTATATACAGGAATATAACTACTATAATACTGCTCCTATATACAGGAATATACTACTATAATACTGCTCCTATATACAGGGATATACTACTATAATACTGCCCCCATATACAGAAATATAACTACTATAATACTGCTCCCTATATACAGGAATATACTACTATAATACTGCTCCTATATACAGGAATATAACTACTATAATACTGCTCCTATATACAGGAATATACTACTATAATACTGCTCCTATATACAGGGATATACTACTATAATACTGCCCCCATATACAGAAATATAACTACTATAATACTGCTCCCTATATACAGGAATATACTACTATAATACTGCTCCTATATACAGGAATATAACTACTATAATACTGCTCCTATATACAGGAATATACTACTATAATACTGCCCCCTATATACAGGAATATAACTACTATAATACTGCTGCTATATACAGGAATATAACTACTATAATACTGCTCCTATATACAGGGATATAACTACTATAATACTGCTCCTATATACAGGAATATACTACTATAATACTGCTCCTATATACAGTAATATACTACTATAATACTGCTCCTATATACAGGAATATAACTACTATAATACTTCTCCTATATACAGGAATATAACTACTATAATACTGCTCCCTATATACAGGAATATAACTACTATAATACTTCTCCTATATACAGGGATATAACTACTATAATACTGCTCCTATATACAGGAACATAACTACTATAATACTGCTCCTATATACAGGAATATACTACTATAATACTGCTCCTATATACAGGGATATAACTACTATAATACTGCTCCTATATACAGGGATATAACTACTATAATACTGCTCCTATATACAGGAATATAACTACTATAATACTGCTCCTATATACAGGGATATAACTACTATAATACTGCTCCTATATACAGGAATATAACTACTATAATACTGCTCCCTATATACAGGAATATAACTACTATAATACTGCTCCTATATACAGGAATATAACTACTATAATACTGCTCCTATATACAGGGATATACTACTATAATACTGCCCCTATATACAGGAATATACTACTATAATACTGCTCCTATATACAGGGATATAACTACTATAATACTGGTATAGTGGTGTTTTGGTTGGGGGCTCTGGGCACAGATATTTGGGGGTCTTGGTGTATATAGGCGGCAGGTTCCTGCTCGGTCTCTTCTCTGGTGATTTGGCGCCATCATCCATGGAGGGGGCTTTGGCTCGGCCGCGGCTCCTGTAGTTGGTGTCGGGATGTGGCGGGTGAGGGACACATCTGGGATGGTATCACATGATCATAGACGGGGGTCATGGGTCATCATTTCCAATGACATCATCCCCCCCAGTGATGAGGGGGCGTCAGCTTCATCCCGCCCAGAGAGCCAGCGCCCCCACCTGGAAGAGACTGCACATTATATCCCAGGGGGAGGGGCTTTAGCTTAAAGGGAAATTCCACAGAAAGATAAACAGTTTTTAGTAGATTCATGCAAAAAAAAAAAAAAAAAAAAAAAGGACATGTAAAAATTCCAACATTGGGTAAGAGCTGCAGCCGGTGGTGGAGACCCGCCATCAGCCCCACCACAGGGGGCGCTCATCCTCATCATCATCAATGGTCACATTCACTCTCTATAAGGGACACTCCCCCTAACACACCTGGTCTTACATACAGACATAGTACAATGTATTAACACTGCATAGCGAGCACCCAGGACGGGGGTCACCCTGTGCGCACCCCTACCCCCACGAGCAGGTCACCCTGTGTGGCCCCCGAAGCCGAGAAGGTCACCCTGTGCGTCCCCCCACTAGAGCAGGTCACCCTGTGTGGCCCCCCCTCCCTGGAGCAGGTCACCCTGTGCAGCTCCCCCTCCCCCCCCAGAGCAGGTCACCCTGTGCGGCCCCCCTCCCTGGAGCAGGTCACCCTGTGCGGCCCCCCCAGAGCAGGTCACCCTGTGCGGCCCCCCCAGAGCAGGTCACCCTGTGCGGCCCCCCCAGAGCAGGTCACCCTGTGCGGCCCCCCCAGAGCAGGTCACCCTGTGCGGCCCCCCCAGAGCAGGTCACCCTGTGCGGACCCCCCAGAGCAGGTCACCCTGTGCAGACCCCCCTCCACGGAGCAGGTCACCCTGTGCAGCCCACCCCAGAGCAGGTCACCCTGTGCGGCCCCCGCCCCCCCAGAGCAGGTCACCCTGTGCGGCCCCCCCAGAGCAGGTCACCCTGTGCGGACCCCCCAGAGCAGGTCACCCTGTGCGGACCCCCCAGAGCAGGTCACCCTGTGCGGACCCCCCAGAGCAGGTCACCCTGTGCAGACCCCCCACCCCAGAGCAGGTCAACCTGTGCGGATCCCCAGAGCATGTCACCCTGTGCAGCCCACCCCAGAGCAGGTCACCCTGTGCGGACCCCCCAGAGCATGTCACCCTGTGCGGACCCCCCAGAGCATGTCACCCTGTGCGGACCCCCCAGAGCATGTCACCCTGTGCGGACCCCCCTCCACAGAGCAGGTCACCCTGTGCGGACCCCCCAGAGCATGTCACCTGTGCGGACCCCCCAGAGCATGTCACCCTGTGCGGACCCCCCAGAGCATGTCACCCTGTGCGGACCCCCCTCCACAGAGCAGGTCACCCTGTGCGGATCCCCAGAGCATGTCACCCTGTGCAGCCCACCCCAGAGCAGGTCACCCTGTGCGGACCCCCCTCCACAGAGCAGGTCACCCTGTGCGGACCCCCCTCCACAGAGCAGGTCACCCTGTGCGGACCCCCCTCCACGGAGCAGGTCACCCTGTGCAGCCCACCCCAGAGCAGGTCAACCTGTGCGGATCCCCAGAGCATGTCACCCTGTGCAGCCTACCCCAGAGCAGGTCACCCTGTGCGGACCCCCCAGAGCATGTCACCCTGTGCGGACCCCCCAGAGCATGTCACCCTGTGCGGACCCCCCAGAGCATGTCACCCTGTGCGGACCCCCCTCCACGGAGCAGGTCACCCTGTGCAGCCCACCCCAGAGCATGTCACCCTGTGCGGACCCCCCTCCACAGAGCAGGTCACCCTTTGCACCTTCCGGAGCAGGCCACCATCATACACTATATATAAGGAGCAGTAGACGCGCCGGTCTGCAGTTTATTCTTGCTGTCTGGCCTCCCCCTCCCCCGCACGCTCCCCTCCCCGGCCACCCTCTTTAGTATTCCCCCCACCACCGGGAGGATTTACAGATAATGGGTTATAAGATTCCAGTGATGGAGGCAGAGAGGTCTCCCGGGGGGCCCCCTCCTCCAGAGACCCAGAGAGGCCGCCACCAGGACGCTTATTTCTATGTAAATGAGTCGTCTAGTCACCAGGGTCTGGATGGCAGCAGAGATGGCGATACATGGCAGGGGTGGGGGGCTACAGAGCTGCAGGGGCATCACCGACCCCAGGGGGTGCTGTCTGCCATCCAGGTAGGTCTAATAGACACCCAAATCCTGTCATAATGCTGAATAATCCTGCCATATAGTGAGTAAATAATACAGCCATATAGTGAGTGAATAATCCTGCTGTATAGTGAGTGAATAATCCTGCTGTATAGTGAGTGAATAGTACAGCCATATAGTGAAAAAATAGTACAGCCATATAGTGAGTAAATAGTACAGCCATATAGTGAGTGAATAGTACAGCCATATAGTGAGTGAATAGTACAGCCATATAGTGAGTAAATAGTACAGCCATATAGTGAGTAAATAGTACAGCCATATAGTGAGTGAATAGTACAGCCATATAGTGAGTGAATAGTACAGCCATAAAGTGAGTGAAGAGTACAGCCATATAGTGAGTGAATAATCCTGCTGTTAAGTGAGTGAATAGTACAGCCATAAAGTGAGTAAATAGTACAGCCATATAGTGAGTAAATAGTACAGCCATATAGTGAGTAAATAGTACAGCCATATAGTGAGTAAATAGTACAGCCATATACTGCCATCATAATACTGAATAATTCTGCCATATTGTGCATACTACCTTACCAATTCACTATAACACTACAACCAATATAACAATTCTACCACATAGTGATCAGGACCACCACAATCCTTCTATAATACCGCCATAGGCTGGGTTCACACACAGTATATTTGAGGCTGTATTTGGTCCTCATATCAGGTCCTTATAGCAACCAAAACCAGGAGTGGATTGAAAACACAGAAAGGCTCTGTCCACATAATGTTGTAATTGAGTGGATGGCCGTCATTTAATGGCAAATATTTTCTGTTATTTTAAAACAACGGCTGTTATATTGAAATAATGGCCGTTATTTACCGTTATATGGCGGCCATCCACTCAATTTCACCATTGTGTGGACAGATCCTTTCTGTGTTTTCAATCCACTCCTGGTTTTGGTTGCTATAAGGACCTGACATGATATGAAATACTGCCTGAAATATACTGTGTGTGAACCCAGCCATATACTGTATTCCCATCTACTGCAATAACACTGGATAAATAGTGATACCACCACACAATGTGCACATAATACTGCCATACACAGCACCATAATCCTGAACCAAGAATTCTGCTATAAAGTATAACACAGCCATACAGTCCTATCATTATACCGTCATATAGTCCTAGTATTATACCGCCATACAGTCCTATATTATACTGCCATAGCATGCCCCTATAATACAGGATAGTGAGTGCAGCTCTGGAGTATAATGGTACATATGGTACAGCATCCTCTTACTCCTTTCCTTAGGTAAATCTTGGTCACGGTTGGAGCAGGTGATGATGCCGGAGTGGGGAAAGGGGGGGGGGGGGGTGATGTAGCCTGCAGCTGATGTAGCCTGCAGCTCCTGGGAGGAGGGGGGGGGTGATGTAGCCTGCAGCTCCCGGGAGGAGGGGGGGGGGGGGGTGATGTAGCCTGCAGCTCCCGGGGGGAGGGGGGGGGGGGGACCTGATCGTCCTGCAGTTATTTGCAGCATCTAGTAAAGGTCACTCCATGAATTCATTATTCAAGAGCGCCCACCCCTTGTCCCTGTTCTCCCATAACCCACTGCCCTGTACAGGGGAGATCCACAGCTCAGCCAGATCTGCCTGATTCATGACCAGAATGCCAGGAATCCAGTGGTGGCTGACACACTAGCAGTGCAGCAGGATGATAGGAGTAGCGATGGCTGACACACTAGCAGTGCAGCAGGATGATGGGAGTAGTGATGGCTGACACACTAGCAGTGCAGGAGGATGATGGGAGTAGTGATGGCTGACACACTAGCAGTGCAGCAGGATGATGGGAGTAGTGATGGCTGACACACTAGCAGTGCAGCAGGATGATGGGAGTAGTGATGGCTGACACACTAGCAGTGCAGCAGGATGATGGGAGTAGTGATGGCTGACACACTAGCAGTGCAGCAGGATGATGGGAGTAGTGATGGCTGACACACTAGCAGTGCAGCAGGATGATGGGGGTAGTGATGGCTGACACACTAGCAGTGCAGGAGGATGATGGGAGTAGTGATGGATGTCTCCGCTGTCTGGTGTAATGGCTGCACATATGGCAGCTGGCAGTGACTGATCATCCTGTATGGACCTCGCTGATCACACACCATCTGCTCCTAGAGCTGCAGCCTCCTCCTTATTACAGGTGTGCGGCACAGCCGGTAATAGATGACGGGTTACTAGGGGAGCACACATTATACCGCCTCGTGTCCCATATAACATACAGATACAAGTACTACACCGCCAAACACTGCACACTGGGGGGGGGGGGCATTATACCGCATCGCGTCCCATATAACATACAGATACAAGTACTACACCGCCAAACACTGCACACTGGGGGGGGGGGGGCATTATACCGCCTCGCGTCCCATATAACATACAGATACAAGTACCACACCGCCAAACACTGCACACTTGGGGGGGGGGACACATTATACCGCCTCGCGTCCCATATAACATACAGATACTAGTACTACACCGCCAAACACTGCACACTGGTGGGGGGGACATTATACCGCCTCGCGTCCCATATAACATACAGATACTAGTACTACACCGCCAAACACTGCACACTGGTGGGGGGGACATTATACCGCCTCGCGTCCCATATAACATACAGATACAAGTCCTACACCGCCAAACACTGCACACTGGGGGGGGGGGGGGCATTATACCGCCTAGCGTCCCATATAACGTACAGATACTAGTACTACACCGCCAAACACTGCACACTGGGGGGGGGGGGGGGCATTATACCGCATCGCGTCCCATATAACATACAGATACAAGTACTACACCGCCAAACACTGCACACTGGGGGGGTGAACGACATTGTACCGCCTCGCATCCCATATAACATACAGATACAAGTACCACACCGCCAAACACTGCACACTGGGGGGGGGGGGGACACATTATACCGCCTCGCATCCCATATACCATCATAGAGATAATGCACACTGGCTGGGGGGGGGATCAGGACTGTGCACCCACATAGCTGACACTACTGATCCAGAGCTACATCCTGTATTATATGGCCTCCACCCACACACTTCCTAAGGGTCAGTTCACACTGAGGAATCAGCGCCAACATTCCAAGTGGAATCTCAGTCTTGGACTCTGCTCGGAATTCCACCAGCCTCAGCGCTCGGATTTCGGTGCAGATTCCTCAGTGTGAACTGACCCTAATACTATCCAATCATCAGTGACCTTCGCCCACCCCTCTCCTGATACTATCCAATCATCAGTGACCTCCGCCCAGCCCTCTCCTGATACTATCCAATCATCAGTGACCTCCGCCCAGCCCTCTCCTGATACTATCCTATCATCAGTGGTCTCCGCCCACCCCTCTCCTGATACTATCCTATCATCAGTGGTCTCCGCCCACCCCTCTCCTGATACTATCCAATCATCAGTGACCTCCGCCCACCCCTCTCCTGATACTATCCAATCATCAGTGGTCTCCGCCCACACATCTAATACTATCCAATCATTAGTGGTCTCCACCTCCACACCTCTCTTGATACTATCCAATCAGTGGTCTCTACCCACACATCTAATACTATCCAATCATCAGTGGTCTCCACCTCCACACCTCTCCTGATACTATCCAATCAGTGGTCTCCGCCCACACATCTAATACTATCCAATCATTAGTGGTCTCCGCCCACCCCTCTCCTGATACTATCCAATCAATGGTCTCCGCCCACACATCTAATACTATCCAATCATTAGTGGTCTCCGCCCACCCCTCTCCTGATACTATCCAATCAATGGTCTCCGCCCACACATCTAATACTATCCAATCATTAGTGGTCTCAGCCTCCACACCTCTCCTGATACTATCCAATCATCACTGGTCTCCGCCCACACATCTAATACTATCCAATCATCAGTGGTCTCCGCCCACCCCTCTCCTGATACTATCCAATCATCACTCTCCGTGTACATTGCCAGTGGCCAACACTTGCCAACATCCCATCTTGTAATAATGCTCCTGGTTCCTTCTCTCTACTTCCGGTCTCCACCATCATGTTGCTGCTCTCTCTCTCTCTGCCGGTACCATAAGGTAAGGAGCAGGGGGAGCGGAACCAAATTTGGAAGAGGACAGGTTTTTACACTCCCCCCCCCCCCCCCCCCCCCCCCTTGCTTCCTATTCCCAGAGTGTTACTCATTGTGGTTCCGATGTGCCCAAACTATTCCGGATATCAGTATACTGACCTGTGCCGGACTTCTGGATCCCATCTCTGCCGGTTTCTTCCTTTACCGAACCGACTCTCCTGAGACTGATCCACAATGTTAACCCAGAACATGGTGCGCCTGCACGTCCCTGACTCAGAGTCTGTCTGACCCCATACCAAGTCTCCAGTACTGGACCTGAACTGCTGACTACACTTTCTTCCTGAATCCTTTGGCCAAAACCCCGAGGGGTCAGGCTCAGCTCCTGAGTGTGGTCAGTTGGGTAGCATTGTGGCTGCAGACCCCTATACCATGTCACACCTTGTCCAATCATCAATTTCCCTCATCTAAACATCTCCTGAGTGTCCAACCATCAGTGGATCTCTGGAGATTACTCAATCATCAGTGGTCTCCACTTGTAGATCTCTGGAGATTGCTCAATCATCAGTGGTCTCCACTTATAGGTCTCTGGAGACTGCTCAATCATCAGTGGTCTCCACTTATAGATATCTGGAGACTGCTCAATCATCAGTGGTCTCCACTTATAGATATCTGGAGACTGCTCAGTCATCAGTGGTCTCCACTTATAGATCTCTGGAGACTGCTCAATCATCAGTGGTCTCCACTTATAGATATCTGGAGACTGCTCAATCATCAGTGGTCTCCACTTATAGATCTCTGGAGACTGCTCAATCATCAGTGGTCTCCACTTATAGGTCTCTGGAGACTGCTCAATCATCAGTGGTCTCCACTTATAGATCTCTGGAGATTGCTCAATCATCAGTGGTCTCTACTTATAGATCTCTGGAGACTGCTCAGTCATCAGTGACCTCCACTTATAGATCTCTGGAGATTGCTCAATCATCAGTGGTCTCCACTTATAGATCTCTGGAGACTGCTCAGTCATCAGTGGTCTCCACTTGTAGATCTCTGGAGACTGCTCAATCATCAGTGGTCTCCACTTATGGATCTCGGGAGATTGCTCAATCATCAGTGGTCTCCACTTATAGGTCTCTGGAGACTGCTCAATCATCAGTGGTCTCCACTTATAGGTCTCTGGAGACTGCTCAATCATCAGTGGTCTCTACTTATAGATCTCTGGAGACTGCTCAGTCATCAGTGACCTCCACTTATAGATCTCTGGAGATTGCTCAATCATCAGTGGTCTCCACTTATAGATCTCTGGAGACTGCTCAGTCATCAGTGGTCTCCACTTGTAGATCTCTGGAGACTGCTCAATCATCAGTGGTCTCCACTTATGGATCTCGGGAGATTGCTCAATCATCAGTGACCTCCACTTATAGATCTCTGGAGACTCCTCAATCATCAGTGGCCTCCGCTTTTAGATCTCTGGAGACTGCTCAGTCATCAGTGGTCTCCACTTGTAGATCTCTGGAGATTGCGCAATCATCAGTGGTCTCCACTTATAGATCTCTGGAGACTGCTCAATCATCAGTGGTCTCCACTTATAGGTATCTGGAGACTCCTCAATCATCAGTGGTCTCCACTTAACATTTTCCAAGGCTATTCACCAACAGGAGCCATCTATACATTTCCTGAGGGAAATCAATGGCCTCCACCTACACATCTTCCAGATTTGCCCAAAAGAGGTCAGAGAAATGTCAAGGATAACTAATGTAGCAAAGTGAAAGAAGTGCTGCTAAATTATGGTGTCCCTCTAACACGTCTGAATAAACAACTGGCCACTGTAACAAGCAGACAAAAAGGTGAGACTCCAGGGGAAGGGGGGGGGGGGTGTGGAGAAACATCAGATGGATCCAGATCTGTGTGAAGAAACATGGACGGTCAAGTAGATCCAGATCTCTGTGGAGAAACATGGCCGGTCAGATGGATCCAGATCACTATGGAGAAACATGGTGGGTCAGATGGATCCAGATCTTTATAGAGAAACATGGCCGGTCAGATGGATCCAGATCTCTGTGGAGAAGCATGGCCGGTCAGATGGATCCAGATCTCTGTGGAGAAACATGGCCGGTCAGATGGATCCAGATCTCTTTGGAGAAACACGGCCGGTCAGATGGATCCAGATCTTTATAGAGAAACATGGCCGGTCAGATGGATCCAGATCTTTATAGAGAAACATGGCCGGTCAGAGTGATCCAGATCTCTGTGGAGAAACATGGCCGGTCAGATGGATCCAGATCTCTATAGAGAAACATGGCCGGTCAGATGGATCCAGATCTCTGTGGAAAAGCATGGCCGGTCAGATGGATCCAGATCTCTGTGGAGAAACATGGCCGCTCAGATGGATCCAGATCTCTATTGAGAAACATGGCCGGTCAGATGGATCCAGATCTCTATAGAGAAACATGGCCGGTCAGATGGATCAAGATCTCTGTGGAGAAGCATGGCCGGTCAGATGGATCCAGATCTCTGTGGAGAAGCATGGCCGGTCAGATGGATCCAGATCTCTGTGGAGAAACATGGCCGGTCAGATGGATCCAGATCTCTATAGAGAAACATGGCCGGTCAGATGGATCCAGATCTCTATAGAGAAACATGGCCGGTCAGATGGATCCAGATCTCTGTGGAGAAACATGGCCGGTCAGATGGATCCAGATCTCTGTGGAGAAGCATGGCCGGTCAGATGGATCCAGATCTCTGTGAAGAAACGTAGGGGTAATATTTTCTTGGCACACCCTGGTTCCTCTGATACCAGTACAGCTTATTTATAGTCATGGATTGGCTCAAGGAACATGACACAGAGTTTCTTTCTTTGCTTCCTTTGACTTCACCGACCCCAGATCTTCATTCTATAGACATCTCTAGGGGCATCTGAAGACCCTCATCTAATGTGTGGTGGAAACTACGAGAAGAGGTTCTGTCCACATGGGACGATATTCCTGCACAACCTAGAAGAATCAGTGCCATGATGATGAACTGCTGAGGTCTGAAGGCCAAAGGGGGTCCAACCCACTACCAAATGGGGGAAGATAAGCACCAGGCCCAACCTACGCTCAGCCTCCTCTGTAGGTTTATGGATATAGGGGTCCACAGAACGGGGTCCCACCATGGTGGAGGGCTATACTTACACGAGAGGGGACAGATACGGATAATTTGATGATTCGGGCAGACACATTGGTTGCTTTGACTGAAGGCTCTGCACATCTTAGCCTCCTCTTCGGCCGCCCCGCTCTCACCTCACTTGCCCTCATTCCGATCTCATTTCCATTGCAGTCTTCTCCCTTTCTTCCTCTGCGTCTCGGGGTCTTTGTTCTGTCAGGAGAATTTCTGTACGATACCAGGAGAAGAGCAGAGGCTGTGATCTGAGCTCCTGATCCGTGCCGGCCGCCGTGTTCAGCGTCTTGTCTCATTATATTACAGAAGAAGTAAGGGCTGAAGGTGGAGGAGGAGGAGGAGGATGGCGCCATAACCTACACTGTGCCAGGAGGGATAGAAGAGGGGCAGATGTAGTCCTTCGGGCAGCATTAGCAAAAGCCTCACTGCAGAACATCGCAGCATTGGGGGGCCACAAGTAGCTCAGCTGAAGTTACTGACATACCCGGATCCAAGCTGCGTCATCTGCGCGGCCCCCGTCAGCTCTGCTATGTCTTACTGGCCGCTTTCCCAGAGAGATAACAAGTAATTCCCGTCCATTTCAAGGTTTCCTCCAGTATCTGGAGAACAGGGAGCATCAATTTCCACTCAGACCTGAGAGCGGCCGCGTCTGACAAACTCGTAAATGAAGCGCCCAATGTTACAGAGAAAAGAGAACCGCATCCTGGCCGCGTGCGGGAGGATCAGGATACAGAGCGCCATAGTGTGACCGCTCTTACAGTATATACACATAGTGTGACCGCTCTTACAGTATATACCCCATAGTGTGACCGCTCCTACAGTATATACACCATAGTGTGACCGCTCTTACAGTATATACACCATAGTGTGACCGCTCTTACAGGACAGACTCCATAGTGTGACCGCTCTTACAGTATATACACATAGTGTGACCGCTCTTACAGTATATACCCCATAGTGTGACCGCTCCTACAGTATATACACCATAGTGTGACCGCTCTTACAGTATATACACCATAGTGTGACCGCTCTTACAGGACAGACTCCATAGTGTGACCGCTCTTACAGTATATACACCATAGTGTGACCGCTCTTACAGTATATACACCATAGTGTGACCGCTCCTACAGTATATACACCATAGTGTGACCGCTCTTACAGTATATACACCATAGTGTGACCGCTCTTACAGTATATACACCATAGTGTGACCGCTCTTACAGTATATACACCATAGTGTGACCGCTCTTACAGTATATACCCCATAGTGTGACCGCTCTTACAGTATATACACCATAGTGTGACCGCTCCTACAGTATATACACCATAGTGTGACCGCTCTTACAGTATATACACCATAGTGTGACCGCTCTTACAGTATATACACCATAGTGTGACCGCTCTTACAGTATATACACCATAGTGTGACCGCTCTTACAGTATATACCCCATAGTGTGACCGCTCCTACAGTATATACACCATAGTGTGACCGCTCTTACAGTATAGACTCCATAGTGTGACCGCTCTTACAGTATATACACTATAGTGTGACCCCTCTTACAGTATATACACATAGTGTGACCGCTCTTACAGTATATACACCATAGTGTGACCGCTCTTACAGTATATACACCATAGTGTGACCGCTCTTACAGTATATACACCATAGTGTGACCGCTCTTACAGTATATATACACCATAGTGTGACCGCTCTTACAGTATATACCCCATAGTGTGACCGCTCTTACAGTATATACCCCATAGTGTGACCGCTCTTACAGTATATACACCATAGTGTGACCGCTCTTACAGTATATACACATAGTGTGACCGCTCTTACAGTATATACCCCATAGTGTGACCGCTCTTACAGTATATACACCATAGTGTGACCGCTCTTACAGTATATACACCATAGTGTGACCGCTCTTACAGTATATACCCCACAGTGTGACCGCTCTTACAGTATATACACCATAGTGTGACCGCTCTTACAGTATATACTCCATAGTGTGACCGCTCCTACAGTATATACACCATAGTGTGACCGCTCTTACAGTATATACCCCACAGTGTGACCGCTCTTACAGTATATACCCCACAGTGTGACCGCTCTTACAGTATATACTCCATAGTGTGACCGCTCCTACAGTATATACACCATAGTGTGACCGCTCTTACAGTATATACCCCATAGTGTGACCGCTCTTACAGTATATACACCATAGTGTGACCGCTCTTACAGGACAGACTCCATAGTGTGACCGCTCTTACAGTATATACACCATAGTGTGACCGCTCTTACAGTATATACACCATAGTGTGACCGCTCTTACAGTATATACACCATAGTGTGACCGCTCCTACAGTATATACCCCATAGTGTGACCGCTCTTACAGTATATACACATAGTGTGACCGCTCTTACAGTATATACACATAGTGTGACCGCTCTTACTGTATATACACCATAGTGTGACCGCTCTTACAGTATATACTCCATAGTGTGACCGCTCTTACAGTATATACACTATAGTGTGACCGCTCTTACAGTATATACACTATAGTGTGACCGCTCTTACAGTATATATACACCATAGTGTGACCGCTCTTACAGTATATACACATAGTGTGACCGCTCTTACAGTATATACACCATAGTGTGACCGCTCTTACAGTATATACACATAGTGTGACCGCTCTTACAGTATATACACATAGTGTGACCGCTCTTACTGTATATACACCATAGTGTGACCGCTCTTACAGTATATACCCCACAGTGTGACCGCTCTTACAGTATATACACCATAGTGTGACCGCTCTTACAGTATATACCCCACAGTGTGACCGCTCTTACAGTATATACACCATAGTGTGACCGCTCTTACAGTATATACCCCACAGTGTGACCGCTCTTACAGTATATACCCCACAGTGTGACCGCTCTTACAGTATATACTCCATAGTGTGACCGCTCTTACAGTATATACACCATAGTGTGACCGCTCTTACAGTATATACACCATAGTGTGACCGCTCTTACAGTATATACCCCACAGTGTGACCGCTCTTACAGTATATACACCATAGTGTGACCGCTCTTACAGTATATACCCCACAGTGTGACCGCTCTTACAGTATATACACCATAGTGTGACCGCTCTTACAGTATATACCCCATAGTGTGACCGCTCTTACAGTATATACCCCATAGTGTGACCGCTCTTACAGTATATACACCATAGTGTGACCGCTCTTACAGTATATACACCATAGTGTGACCGCTCCTACAGTATATACTCCATAGTGTGACCGCTCTTACAGTATATACCCCATAGTGTGACCGCTCTTACAGTATATACACCATAGTGTGACCGCTCCTACAGTATATACTCCATAGTGTGACCGCTCCTACAGTATATATACACCATAGTGTGACCGCTCTTACATTATAGACCCCATAGTGTGACCGCTCCTACAGTATATACACCATAGTGTGACCGCTCTTACAGTATATACACCATAGTGTGACCGCTCTTACAGTATATACCCCATAGTGTGACCGCTCTTACAGTATATACACCATAGTGTGACCGCTCTTACAGTATATACACCATAGTGTGACCGCTCTTACAGTATATATACACCATAGTGTGACCGCTCTTACAGTATATACACATAGTGTGACCGCTCTTACAGTATATACACCATAGTGTGACCGCTCTTACAGTATACACCATAGTGTGACCGCTCTTACAGTATATACACCCCATAGTGTGACCGCTCTTACAGTATATACCCCACAGTGTGACCGCTCTTACAGTATATACACCATAGTGTGACCGCTCTTACAGTATATACACCATAGTGTGACCGCTCTTACAGTATATACCATAGTGTGACCGCTCCTACAGTATATACACCATAGTGTGACCGCTCTTCCAGTATATACACCATAGTGTGACCGCTCTTACAGTATATACCCCATAGTGTGACCGCTCTTACAGTATATACACCATAGTGTGACCGCTCTTACAGTATATACACCATAGTGTGACCGCTCTTACAGTATATACCCCATAGTGTGACCGCTCTTACAGTATATACACCATAGTGTGACCGCTCTTACAGTATATACACCATAGTGTGACCGCTCCTACAGTATATACTCCATAGTGTGACCGCTCTTACAGTATATACCCCATAGTGTGACCGCTCTTACAGTATATACACCATAGTGTGACCGCTCTTACAGTATATATACACCATAGTGTGACCGCTCTTACAGTATATACACCATAGTGTGACCGCTCTTACAGTATATATACACCATAGTGTGACCGCTCTTACAGTATATACCCCATAGTGTGACCGCTCTTACAGTATATACACCATAGTGTGACCGCTCTTACAGTATATACACCATAGTGTGACCGCTCTTACAGTATATACACCATAGTATGACCGCTCTTACAGTATATACACCATAGTGTGACCGCTCTTACAGTATATATACACCATAGTGTGACCGCTCTTACAGTATATATACACCATAGTGTGACCGCTCTTACAGTATAGACTCCATAGTGTGACCGCTCTTACAGTATATACACCATAGTGTGACCGCTCTTACAGTATATACACCATAGTGTGACCGCTCTTACAGTATATACCCCATAGTGTGACCGCTCTTACAGTATATACCCCATAGTGTGACCGCTCTTACAGTATATACACCATAGTGTGACCGCTCTTACAGTATATACACCATAGTGTGACCGCTCTTACAGTATATACACCATAGTGTGACCGCTCTTACAGTATATACACCATAGTGTGACCGCTCTTACAGTATAGACTCCATAGTGTGACCGCTCTTACAGTATATACCCCATAGTGTGACCGCTCTTACAGTATATACCCCATAGTGTGACCGCTCTTACAGTATAGACTCCATAGTGTGACCGCTCTTACAGTATATACCCCATAGTGTGACCGCTCTTACAGTATATACGCCATAGTGTGACCGCTCTTACAGTATATACACCATAGTGTGACTGCTCTTACAGTATATACCCCATAGTGTGACCGCTCTTACAGTATATACACCATAGTGTGACCGCTCTTACAGTATATACACATAGTGTGACCGCTCTTACAGTATATACCCCATAGTGTGACCACTCTGACAGTATATACCCCATAGTGTGACCGCTCTTACAGTATAGACTCCATAGTGTGACCGCTCTTACAGTATATACCCCATAGTGTGACCGCTCTTACAGTATAGACTCCATAGTGTGACCGCTCCTACAGTATATACCCCATAGTGTGACCGCTCTTACAGTATATACACCATAGTGTGACCGCTCTTACAGTATATACCCCATAGTGTGACCGCTCTTACAGTATATACCCCATAGTGTGACCGCTCTTACAGTATATACCCCATAGTGTGACCGCTCTTACAGTATATACACCATAGTGTGACCGCTCTTACAGTATATACACCATAGTGTGACCGCTCTTACAGTATAGACTCCATAGTGTGACCGCTCTTACAGTATATACCCCATAGTGTGACCGCTCTTACAGTATATACCCCATAGTGTGACCGCTCTTACAGTATAGACTCCATAGTGTGACCGCTCTTACAGTATATACACCGCAGTGTGACCGCTCTTGCAGTATATACACCATAGTGTGGTATAGGGATGGAGTACTGGGGTCCGCTGTCTGCCCCCCACCTGTCACATTCGGCTCAGCATTTGGTCCCAGGGATAATGAGCGCCGGCCGTGGACGGCTGATCACTACACACATTACTTTTATCTCTTAAGTCTTTGAAGATTGTGAAGCTTCTCCAGGAGATGCAGGCGGCTGCTATTAACCCTTCCAATGCCACAGGGGAAGAAACTGCAGCTATTAACCCCTCCACTGCCACAGGGGGAGAGACTGCCGCTGTTAACCCTTCCGATGCCACAGGGGAAGAAACTGCAGCTATTAACCCCTCCACTGCCACAGAGGGAGAGACTGGAGCTATTAACCCTTCCAATGCCACAGGGGAAGAAACTGCAGCTATTAACCCTTCCAATGCCACAGGGGGAGAGAATGCCGCTTTTAACCCCTCCACTGCCACAGGGGGAGAGACTGCCGCTTTTAACCCCTCCACTGCCACAGGGGGAGAGACTGCAGCTATTAACCCTTCCAATGCCACAGGGGGAGAGACTGCAGCTATTAACCCTTCCAATGCCACAGGGGGAGACAGCCGGGAGGTATAGGTGACATTCAGAGGGAAGGAGATTTACAGAAACCTAAAACACAATGACCTGTATACTCCACCACAATTACCATCTGCAGACCTTTGTCACACCACAAGTACCATCTGCAGACCTATGTCACACCTCAAGTACCATCTGCAGACCTATGTCACACCACAAGTACCAGCTGCCGTCCTATGTCACACCACAAGTCCCAGCTGCCGTCCTATGTCACACCACAAGTCCCAGCTGCAGTCCTATGTCACACCACAAGTCCCAGCTGCCGTCCTACGTCACACCACAAGTCCCAGCTGCCGTCCTACGTCACACTACAAGTCCCAGCTGCCGTCCTATGTCACACCACAAGTACCAGCTGCCGTCCTATGTAACACCACAAGTACCAGCTGCAGTCCTATGTCACACCACAAGTCCCAGCTGCAGTCCTATGTAACACCACAAGTACCAGCTGTAGTCCTATGTCACACCCCAAGTAACACCTGGGGGGGCCTGTATGAATATTAGTGATGTCTGTGCAGCCTTCGCTATAAAGGGTACTCCGGTGTCAGTATACAGAAAACACAGGCCTCATGCGGTGTCTCTGGGTCCCTGCTGCCATCCCTCTGGGGACAGCCTGCTCAGCCAATCACTGGCGGCGATGCTGAGTTGTCTGGGTCAGGGATTGGCTGAGCAGGCTGCACTGTAGAAACCACTTAGTCTGCGGTCAGCGGGGGCAACCATAGACACGAGGAGCAGGACATCTGTAAAATATTGTATATAACCCTGGAATAACCCTTTAATCAGCTATTACAAGGAGTGACGTGCAGCCGCTGGTCAATGATCAGCCGTTCTGGTGCCGTTAGTTGTGTGCTCCAGAGTCTGGTGAGACCGTTAGGAGCTGTGCCCCGCCCCCATAGTGTTGATCCGCCCCCATAGCATCAGCCCGCCCCTTACTAATGATAATCAATGGAGCAGACCAGCTGAGGGGGGGGGAAATCGGTGCTATGGGGGCGGCAGTGCTTATAACGGTCTCACCGGACCATGGAGCAAACTACTAACTGCACCGGAATGGCACAGAGGAGGAAGATAAGAGACGCCCCATAAGAGACGTCCATAAGAGACATCCCCTCTTCCTCTGCATCTCCTGTGCAATAGGGACATGTCAGCAGGTTAGATTCCTCCCCACACCCCGATTACCCGACAAGTGACGGACTGCTCTGCTGATCATTGTACTTATTATCTGCCTATCCCTTCTATATCTAAGTAGCACTCTGTATATAGTCCTCACATCCCTCCCTGTCCTCTATATACCAGGGTATCAGGCGGCTGCGATGACCCGTATGGCCCCGAGTTCAGCTAGAAATGTTACCGCCACGCCGCTTCCTCCTGTGTTGTTCTATTTACAGATTGTTCTGCCCTCCCTGTGACTGCGCACAGTTACCTCTGCTACTCCAAGACTAGAAGCCACCGGAGACGGCAGTAAATATGGCGGCTATAAATAGATGGAGCTGATCGCCACCCTGTAAACATGAGCTCAGGTGCCGGGGGGGGATAAACCCTCCCGGGATAGATTCATCTATTTCCCTAAATCACAGTGGACTCTATGGAACTGAGGAGAACGGGGAACACCGGCTCATATAGTATTCACATCAGCAGATTGTGCGGGCGGCAGGGAAACAACTAATGTAACCGAGAATTTACTGTCAGCGACTGAGATTAGGATTATTATTCATGATGGCGACGAGAGAAGAACGGAAATAATTCAGTAATAAAACACGAAGGGAAAAGATCATCCAAATTTACCAAAAGATACAGAAATAACCTGATAAAGAGAACAATGGCTGCCAGGAAATATAGCAGTAACAGTGATACTACTATAATACTGCCCCTATATACAAGAATATAACTACTATAATACTGCCCCCTATATACAGGAATATAACTACTATAATACTGCTTCTATATACAGGAATATAACTACTATAATACTGCTCCTATACACAGGAATATAACTACTATAATACTGCTCCTATATACAGGAATATAACTACTATAATACTGCTCCTATATACAGGAATATAACTACTATAATACTGCTCCCTATATACAGGAATATACTACTATAATACTGCCCCTATATACAGGAATATACTACTATAATACTGCTCCTATATACAGGAATATAACTACTATAATACTGCTCCTATATACAGGGATATAACTGCTATAATACTGCTCCTATATACAGGAATATAACTACTATAATACTGCTCCTATATACAGGGATATAACTACTATAATACTGCTCCTATATACAGGAATATACTACTATAATACTGCTCCCTATATACAGGAATATAACTACTATAATACTGCTCCTATATACAAGAATATAACTACTATAATACTGCTCCTATATACAGGAATATAACTACTATAATACTGCTCCCTATATACAGGAATATAACTACTATAATACAGCCCCTATATACAGGAATATAACTACTATAATACTGCTCCTATATACAGGAATATACTACTATAATACTGCCCCTATATACAGGAATATACTACTATAATACTGCTCCTATATACAGGAATATAACTACTATAATACTGCTCCTATATACAGGGATATAACTACTATAATACTGCTCCTATATACAGGGATATAACTACTATAATACTGCTCCCTATATACAGTGATATAACTACTATAATACTGCTCCTATATACAGGGATATACTACTATAATACTGCCCCCTATATACAGGAATATACTACCATAATACTGCCCCTATATACAGGGATATAACTACTATAATAGTGCTCCTATATACAGGAATATAACTACTATAATACTGCCCCTATATACAGGGATATAACTACTATAATACTGCTCCTATATACAGGGATATACTACTATAATACTGCTCCTATATACAGGAATATAACTACTATAATGATAACAAGTAGAAAGAGAGACTGGGGCACTCACCAGGCTTGCAAGTTCAGTTTATTGTACGGTACGACTTCAATCCATAGGTGAGGGAGGACAGATGGAATAGCGGGCGCTTACACCCCCGGGACGACGTTTCACGCCCACTCGGCGCTTCTTCCTGCCGGGGAATCACCTGACCTCGGGGAGGGGAGTGTTTAAATACCATTCACCAAAAAGCAAACGCAATTACCAGTGACATAAATAGTAATAAAAACACAAAATCATAGGCAGTTGTTGTAATCGTTACGCTCATTGAGTCCGAGCGGGCCGACAGCATTGAGCTTTGAGATCCAGTATACCTCTCTGGACAGTAAACGTCTGTGCCAGTCAGTGCCGTCCGTAGGGGCTTTAACCCTCTCTAAGCCCATGAACTTAATGCACTTAGTGTCTCCTTTGTGTACTGTGCGTATATGCTCGATTAAACGTGGTACACCTTTACCGGTCCTGGTGGAGTACATGTGCTCCTTGTAGCGAATCCACATCTTCCTCTTAGTTTTGCCAATATAGAAAAACATACACGGACAAAAAATAACATAAACCACAAAGGTGCTTTGGCATGTAATGAAGTCTGACACGTAAATGTCTGTACCATTCAGCTTGACATACGGCTTATCATGCATGAAGCTGCAGTATCCACACTGCCTACACTTCTTGTTACCTGCAGGTAAGGCCTGTCTAAGCCAGTTGGCTTCCCGGGGTTTATCTTTGTGGGCCATATTAAGCACATCCCCTATAGTTTTGTTTTTTCTAAAGGTAATTACTGGGGGATTACTAGCTTTGGGGTTAAGATCAGAATCTGTTTCTAAAAACTTCCAGTTTTTTCTGATGGCAGACGAGATAATATGGTTCAATGGAGTATTCTGAAAGACAAAAGAAAATCTTTCTGGTCCTGTCTCTAGACAGGATATCTAGACTGCACAAAAGAGGATATCCGAGGGCAATAGTGTCAGAGAGTCTGAACAGAGCCACTAACTTAGGCCGGGTTTACATATGTCCGGCGGTGCGGCGGCGTTTCCCTCCGGCGCAGGAGAAAAGCGCCGGAGGGAAACGCATCTTTGAACTGATCCCATTGTTTTCAATGGGATCGTTCAAAATGTGCGGCGGGAACTAGTGGCCGCCGCATCGCCGGACCGTCGGTGCGTTAGGACGCATCTTGCAGCGTCCTGGCGGACCGCCGCTCCGGTGATGCGGCGCCGCACCAATACAATCGAATAGAGCGCCGGATGCCTCGCCGGGCAGGACGTATGCCGTTCGGCTCTGGCATCCGGCGTTCAGTCAAATAGTACACAAAATAAACATATATCTCCCCCTGTGTGCTCTCCCCCTCCCCTATAGTCCCCCCTTGGTCCCCCAGTAGTATATCACCCCCCCTGTTTCTCCTCCAGTAGTATATAGCCCCCCTGTTGCCCCCCCAGTAATATTTAGCTTCCCTGTGTGCTCTCCCCCAATTAGTATACAGCATTGCTGTGCGCTCTCCCCCAATAGTATATAGCCCCCCCATGTGCGCTCTCCCCCTCCCATATAGCCCCCCTGTGCGCTCTCCCCCTCCCATATAGCCCCCCTGTGCGCTCTCCCCTTGTAGTATATAGCCCCCCTGTGAGCTCCCCCAATTAGTATATAGCCTCCGTGCGCTCCCCCGCAAATCCCATTGAAAATGACAGGAAAACATACTGGGGAAAAAAATGTCAACTGATGAGCGCAACTTGTGACAACTGATGACAACTGATGGAAACTGATGGCAACTGATGGTTTTTAATGAAAAGACGGATAGAAAAACTGATGACAACTGATGCATTTTTGGCATCAGTTGTGACATCAGTTGTGGTCAGTTTTTAGGCAAAAAACGCAACTGATGCCAACTGATATATGTAAACCCAGCCTTAGACAGAAACACTCTCCTATACCACACACACAAAGAGACAGGACCAGAAAGATTTTCTTTTGTCTTTCAGAATACTCCATTGAACCATATTATCTCGTCTGCCATCAGAAAAAACTGGAAGTTTTTAGAAACAGATTCTGATCTTAACCCCAAAGCTAGTAATCCCCCAGTAATTACCTTTAGAAAAAACAAAACTATAGGGGATGTGCTTAATATGGCCCACAAAGATAAACCCCGGGAAGCCAACTGGCTTAGACAGGCCTTACCTGCAGGTAACAAGAAGTGTAGGCAGTGTGGATACTGCAGCTTCATGCATGATAAGCCGTATGTCAAGCTGAATGGTACAGACATTTACGTGTCAGACTTCATTACATGCCAAAGCACCTTTGTGGTTTATGTTATTTTTTGTCCGTGTATGTTTTTCTATATTGGCAAAACTAAGAGGAAGATGTGGATTCGCTACAAGGAGCACATGTACTCCACCAGGACCGGTAAAGGTGTACCACGTTTAATCGAGCATATACGCACAGTACACAAAGGAGACACTAAGTGCATTAAGTTCATGGGCTTAGAGAGGGTTAAAGCCCCTACGGACGGCACTGACTGGCACAGACGTTTACTGTCCAGAGAGGTATACTGGATCTCAAAGCTCAATGCTGTCGGCCCGCTCGGACTCAATGAGCGTAACGATTACAACAACTGCCTATGATTTTGTGTTTTTATTACTATTTATGTCACTGGTAATTGCGTTTGCTTTTTGGTGAATGGTATTTAAACACTCCCCTCCCCGAGGTCAGGTGATTCCCCGGCAGGAAGAAGCGCCGAGTGGGCGTGAAACGTCGTCCCGGGGGTGTAAGCGCCCGCTATTCCATCTGTCCTCCCTCACCTATGGATTGAAGTCGTACCGTACAATAAACTGAACTTGCAAGCCTGGTGAGTGCCCCAGTCTCTCTTTCTACTTGTTATCATATACGCTATCCTGTCTTCCTGGGAGCACCCCTTTGCATCAGTCAGCTCAGGTCGGATATCTACTAGCTCCATAGCGCTACCAGCACCGGCAGTGCCGACCGCACTCTACTTCCATATTATATAACTACTATAATACTGCTCCTATATACAGGAATATAACTACTATAATACTGCCCCCTATATACAGGGATATAACTACTATAATACTGCTCCTATATACAGGAATATAACTACTATAATACTGCTCCTATATACAGGGATATACTACTATAATACTGCTCCTATATACAGGAATATACTACTATAATACTGCTCCTATATACAGGAATATAACTACTATAATACTGCTCCTATATACAGGGATATACTACTATAATACTGCCCCCTATATACAGGGATATACAGTAACTACTATAATACTGCTTCTATATACAGGGATATAACTACTATAATACTGCCCCTATATACAGGAATATAACTACTATAATACTGCTCCTATATACAGGGATATAACTACTATAATACTGCTCCTATATACAGGGATATAACTACTACTATAATACTGCTCCCTATATACAGGAATATAACTACTATAATACTGCTCCTGTATACAGGGATATAACGACTAATACTGTTCCTATATACAGGAATATAACTACTATAAAACTGCTCCTATATACAGGAATATAACTACTATAATACTGCTTCTATATACAGGGATATAACTACTATAATACTGCTCCTATATACAGGGATATAACTACTATAATACTGCTCCTATATACAGGGATATACTACTATAATACTGCTCCTATATACAGGGATATAACTACTATAATACTGCTCCTATATACAGGGATATAACTACTACTATAATACTGCTCCTATATACAGGGATATACTACTATAATACTGCTCCTATATACAGGGATATACTGCTATAATACTGCTCCTATATACAGGGATATAACTACTATAATACTGCTCCTGTATACAGGGATATAACGACTAATACTGTTCCTATATACAGGGATACAACTACTATAATACTGCTCCTATATACAGGAATATAACTACTATAATACTGCTCCTATATACAGGAATATAACTACTATAATACTGCTCCCTATATACAGGGATATACTACTATAATACTGCTCCTATATACAGGAATATAACTACTATAACACTGCTCCTATATACAGGAATATACTACTATAATACTGCCCCCTCTATACAGGGATATAACTAGTATAATACTGCTCCTATATACAGGAATATAACTACTAATACTGCTCCTATATACAGGGATATAACTACTATAATACTGCTCCTATATACAGGAATATAACTACTATAATACTGCTCCTATATACAGGAATATAACTACTATAATACTGCTCCTATATACAGGGATATAACTACTATAATACTGCTCCTATATACAGGAATATAACTACTATAATACTGCTCCTATATACAGGGATATAACTACTATAATACTGCTCCTATATACAGGGATATACTACTATAATACTGCTCCTATATACAGGGATATATCTACTATAATACTGCTCCTATATACAGAAATATACTACTATAATACTGCCTCCTATATACAGGAATATAACTACTATAATACTGCTCCTATATACAGGGATATAACTACTATAATACTGCTCCTATATACAGGGATATAACTACTATAATACTGCTCCTATATACAGGAATATACTACTATAATACTGCTCCTATATACAGGGATATAACTACTATAATACTGCTCCTATATACAGGGATATAACTACTATAATACTGCCCCTATATACAGGAATATAACTACTATAATACTGCTCCTATATATAGGAATATAACTACTATAATACTGCCCCTATATACAGGAATATAACTACTATAATACTGCCCCCTATATACAGGAATATAACTACTATAATACTGCTCCTATATATAGGAATATAACTACTATAATACTGCCCCTATATACAGGAATATAACTACTATAATACTGCCCCCTATATACAGGAATATAACTACTATAATACTGCTCATATATACAGGAATATAACTACTATAATACTGCTCCTATATACAGGAATATAACTACTATAATACTGCTCCTATATACAGGAATATAACTACTATAATACTGCTCCTATATACAGGGATATACTACTATAATACTACTCCTATATACAGGGATATAACTACTATAATACTGCTCCTATATACAGGGATATACTACTATAATACTGCTCCTATATACAGGGATATAACTACTATAATACTGCTCCCTATATACAGGAATATACTACTATAATACTGCTCCTATATACAGGAATATAACTACTATAATACTGCTCCTATATACAGGGTTGTATGGAAATACTGAGGGGAGTTTCCTGTGGGAAGTGACGGACGCCGGCCTGTGTACAGGGAGTGAGGTGCTGGCAGTAGTGGAGAGCTATGAGATGTATAATAGGATGTCTACATGGAGCAGTCACGGCCACACGAGGTACGGAGGTGCAGTCACGGCCACACGTGGTATGGAGGGACAGTCACGGCCACACGTGGTATGGTGGGACAGTCACGGCCACACGTGGTATGGAGGGGCAGTCACGGCCACACGTGGTATGGTGGGGCAGTCACGGCCACACGTGGTATGGAGGGGCAGTCACGGTCACACGTGGTATGGAGGGGCAGTCACGGCCACACGTGGTATGGAGGGGCAGTCACGGCCACACGTGGTATGGGGGGACAGTCACGGCCACACGTGGTATGGAGGGGCAGTCACGGCCACACGTGGTATGGGGGGGACAGTCACGGCCACACGTGGTATGGAGGGGCAGTCACGGCCACACGTGGTATGGAGGGGCAGGCACGGCCACACGTGGTATGGAGGGGCAGGCACGGCCACACGTGGTATGGAGGTACACGCAGACATATCTGCACAGAGGAAATGACATCACAGCACTAAGGGATACTATCCCATCAGAGGACTGGGCTATGATGTCATCACTGTGTACAGTAACCGATGACATCAGAGCCCACACGGTTATTATCAGATGACATCACAGCAGTAAGATTACACGACGGCCCGGGTCACCACCTCACACAATGAGAGTGACATCACACATGGTCATCACCACATAATGGAGATGACATCACAGCACTGAGGAATAATGACATGTCCAGGTCACATGACACAGGTATTAGACATCACATGTCATGGTTCTCACCTTCTACCACACACAGAAAGCATATCCGTCATACCCCACAATACAGTATATTACTCCACCCTGTGTGATATATAACCTACTATAGTATATTACTCCACCCTGTGTGATATATATAACCTACAGCCAGGACCCCACAATACAGCATATTACTCCACCCTGTGTGATATATAACCTACAGCCGGGACCCCACAATACAGTATATTGTGACACTCATACACCTCCTGATACTATAACCCCCATCATCACATCCTGACACTATAACCCCCATCATACACCTCCTGATACTATAACCTCCATCATCACATCCTGACACTATAACCCCCATCATCCTGACACTATAACCCCATCATCCTGACACTATAACCCCCATCATCACATCCTGACACTATAACCCCCATCATACACCTCCTGATACTATAACCTCCATCATCACATCCTGACACTATAACCCCCATCATCCTGACACTATAACCCCATCATCCTGACACTATAACCCCCATCATCCTGACACTATAACCCCATCATCCTGACACTATAACCCCCATCATCACATCCTGACACTATAACCCCCATCATCCTGACACTATAACCCCATCATCCTGACACTATAACCCCCATCATCCTGACACTATAACCCCCATCATCCTGACACTATAACCCCCATCATCCTGACACTATAACCCCCATCATCCTGACACTATAACCCCCATCATACACCTCCTGACACTATAACCCCCATCATCCTGACACTATAACCCCCATCATACACCTCCTGACACTATAACCCCCATCATCCTGACACTATAACCCCCATCATACACCTCCTGACACTATAACCCCCATCATCCTGACACTATAACCCCATCATCCTGACACTATAACCCCCATCATCCTGACACTATAACCCCCATCATCCTGACACTATAACCCCCATCATCCTGATACTATAACCCCCATCATCACACCTCCTGATACTATAACCTCCATCATCACATCCTGACACTATAACCCCCATCATCCTGACACTATAACCCCATCATCCTGACACTATAACCCCCATCATCCTGACACTATAACCCCATCATCCTGACACTATAACCCCCATCATCCTGACACTATAACCCCATCATCCTGACACTATAACCCCATCATCCTGACACTATAACCCCCATCATCCTGACACTATAACCCCCATCATCCTGACACTATAACCCCCATCATCCTGACACTATAACCCCCATCATACACCTCCTGACACTATAACCCCCATCATCCTGACACTATAACCCCCATCATACACCTCCTGACACTATAACCCCCATCATCCTGACACTATAACCCCCATCATACACCTCCTGACACTATAACCCCCATCATCCTGACACTATAACCCCCATCATCCTGACACTATAACCCCCATCATCCTGACACTATAACCCCATCATCCTGACACTATAACCCCCATCATCCTGACACTATAACCCCCATCATCCTGACACTATAACCCCCATCATCCTGACACTATAACCCCCATCATCACACCTCCTGATACTATAACCTCCATCATCACATCCTGACACTATAACCCCCATCATCCTGACACTATAACCCCATCATCCTGACACTATAACCCCCATCATCCTGACACTATAACCCCATCATCCTGACACTATAACCCCATCATCCTGACACTATAACCCCCATCATCCTGACACTATAACCCCCATCATCCTGACACTATAACCCCCATCATCCTGACACTATAACCCCATCATCCTGACACTATAACCCCATCATCCTGACACTATAACCCCCATCATCCTGACACTATAACCCCATCATCCTGACACTATAACCCCCATCATCCTGACACTATAACCCCATCATCCTGACACTATAACCCCCATCATCCTGACACTATAACCCCCATCATCCTGACACTATAACCCCCATCATCCTGACACTATAACCCCCATCATCCTGACACTATAACCCCATCATCCTGACACTATAACCCCCATCATCCTGACACTATAACCCCCATCATACACCTCCTGACACTATAACCCCCATCATCCTGACACTATAACCCCATCATCACACCTCCTGACACTATAACCCCCATCATCCTGACACTATAACCCCATCATCACACCTCCTGATACTATAACCCCCATCATCACATCCTGACACTATAACCCCATCATCCTGACACTATAACCCCCATCATCCTGACACTATAACCCCCATCATCCTGACACTATAACCCCATCATCCTGACACTATAACCCCCATCATCCTGACACTATAACCCCCATCATCCTGACACTATAACCCCCATCATCCTGACACTATAACCCCCATCATCCTGACACTACAACCCCCATCATCCTGACACTATAACCCCCATCATCCTGACACTATAACCCCCATCATCACATCCTGACACTATAACCCCCATCATCCTGACACTATAACATCTGTGACATCACACACAGCGGGGAGGGGATGAGGATGATGATGAGGATGATGATGATGGTGGTGGTGGCCGGGCTCTCACCAGGGGCTGCATCTCGGAGTGCACGGTGGGCACCTGGAATCGGTCTATCTCCTCCATCATGGTGCCGGGGCGGAGGGCCGGGCTCTGCGGCTGGTGCTGAGGCTGAGGAGCGGGCGCAGGAGGAGGAGGAGGCGGCTCTTCTATCTCATCCCTCACACTGACTCAGCTCCGCTTCCGGCTCCGGAGCCGCGATCCATTATTCACCAGATGGGCGGGGCCTGCGGAGGAATATTCACAAGGTGGGCGGGGCTAGCCGGGGCAGACACGGACACAACACAGGATACCAGGGAGGTGGGAGGGGCTAACATACAATATTCATGAGGAGGCGGAGTCTACAGTGACAGCTTGTGAATATGAATGAGCAGGTGTGGCAGGGGCGGAGCCAGACTGACAGTCAATATGGGACATGTGCATGACGTCACAGGCCGCTGTTGTCATGGCGTCTGTGTGATGCGGGGATGTGAGACCGGAGCGTTACCGGCAGCCGCGTCCTGTGTGCGGTCACCGGGAGGTGTGTGTGTACCGGCAATGTCCCTCACCCAGCCGACTTATAGGGGAGCAGAGCCGGGGACGGCTGCTGGGGCGGGGCTACAGGGAGCTGGGAATACAGAAGCGGTCACGTGATCACACCGACGGACCGTATACAATACAGAGCCTGTGTACTGGATAACCGTATATATGCTAATACACAGCCAAGCTTGTATACAGGATAACCGTATATACCTTAATACACAGCCAAGCCTGTGCACAGAATAACCGTATATATGCTAATACACAGCCAAGCATGTACACAGAATAACCCTATATATGCTAATATACAGCCAAGCCTGTGTACTGGATAACCGTATATATGCTAATACACAGCCAAGCCTGTATACAGGATAACCGTATATATGCTAATACACAGCCAAGCATGTACACAGGATAACCGTATATACCTTAATACACAGCCAAGCATGTATACAGGATAACCGTATATGTGCTAATACACAGCCAAGCTTGTATACAGGATAACCGTATATGTGCTAATACACAGCCAAGCTTGTATACAGGATAACCGTATATACCTTAATACACAGCCAAGCTTGTATACAGGATAACCGTATATACCTTAATACACAGCCAAGCCTGTATACAGAATAACCGTATATACCTTAATACACAGCCAAGCCTGTGCACAGAATAACCGTATATATGCTAATACACAGCCAAGCATGTACACAGAATAACCCTATATATGCTAATATACAGCCAAGCCTGTGTACTGGATAACCGTATACATGCTAATACACAGCCAAGCCTGTATACAGGATAACCGTATATATGCTAATACACAGCCAAGCATGTACACAGAATAACCCTATATATGCTAATATACAGCCAAGCCTGTGTACTGGATAACCGTATACATGCTAATACACAGCCAAGCCTGTATACAGGATAACCGTATATATGCTAATACACAGCCAAGCTTGTATACAGGATAACCGTATATACCTTAATACACAGCCAAGCTTGTATACAGGATAACCGTATATATGCTAATACACAGCCAAGCTTGTATACAGGATAACCGTATATACCTCAATACACAGCCAAGCTTGTATACAGGATAACCGTATATGTGCTAATACACAGCCAAGCTTGTATACAGGATAACCATATATACCTTAATACACAGCCAAGCTTGTATACAGGATAACCGTATATACCTTAATACACAGCCAAGCTTGTATACAGGATAACCGTATATACCTTAATACACAGCCAAGCCTGTATACAGAAAAACCGTATATATGCTTATACACAGCCAAGCATGTACACAGAATAACCGCATATATGCTAATACACAGCCAAGACAAGCCTGTGCATAGAATAACCATATATATGCTAATACACACTAAGGCAAGCCTGTGCACAGAATAACCGTATATATGCTAATACACACTAAGGCAAGCCTGTACACAGAATAACCGTATATATGCTAATACACAGCCAAGCGTGTATACAGGATAACCGTATATACCTTAATACAAAGCCAAGAACGCACACAAAATAACTGCATATATGCTAATACACAGCCAAGCTTGTATACAGGATAACCGTATATACCTTAATACACAGCCAAGCATGTACACAGAATAACCGTATATATGCTAATACACAGCCAAGACAAGCCTGTGCACAGAATAACCGTATATATGCTAATAAACACTAAGGCAAGCTTGTACACAGAATAACCCTATATATGCTAATACACAGCCAAGCTTGTATACAGGATAACCGTATATACCTTTATACACAGCCAAGCCTGTATACAGGATAACCGCAAATACCTTAATACACAGCCAAGCACGTACACAGAATAACCGTATATATGCTAATACACAGACAAGCCTGTGCACAAAATAACCGTATATTTGCTAATACACAGCTAAGGCAAGTCTGTACACAGAATAACCTGTATATAATACACAGCACAGCCTGTATACAGAATAACCTGTATATAATACACAGCCTGTATACAGAATAACCTGATTTAATACACAGCCTGTATACAGAATAACCTGTATATAATACACAGCCTGTATACAGAATAACCTGTATTTGATACATAGAATGCTCCATGTTGTACATACATTAGACTGCTCTTACTATAGTTTATGTATATTAGGAGACTCCATGTTGTACATACATCAGAGTGCTCTTATTATTGTGTTGTGTACGCTGTATATGATGCTGTCAGTGCTGTACACGCTGTATATGATGCTGTCAGTGTTGTGTATACTGTATATGATGCTGTCAGTGCTGTATACGCTGTATATGATGCTGTCAGTGTTGTGTATGCTGTAGATGATGCCGTCAATGTTGTGTATACTGTATATGGTGCTGTCAGTGCTGTACACGCTGTATATGATGCTGTCAGTGTTGTGTATGCTGTATATGATGCTGTCAGTGTTGTGTATACTGTATATGATGCTGTCAGTGTTGTGTACGCTGTATATGATGCTGTCAGTGCTGTACACGCTGTATATGATGCTGTGAGTGTTGTGTATACTGTATATGATGCTGTCAGTGCTGTACACGCTGTATATGATGCTGTCAGTGCTGTACACGCTGTATATGATGCTGTCAGTGTTGTGTATACTGTATATGATGCTGTCAGTGCTGTACACGCTGTATATGATGCTGTCAGTATTGTGTATACTGTATATGATGCTGTCAGTGTTGTGTATACTGTATATGATGCTGTCAGTGTTGTGTACACTGTATATGATGCTGTCAGTGTTGTACACGCTGTATATGATGCTGTCAGTGTTGTGTATGCTGTATATGACGCTGTCAGTGTTGTGTATACTGTATATAATGCAGTTAGTGCTGTACACGCTGTATATGATGCTGTCAGTGTTGTGTATACTGTATATGATGCTGTCAGTGCTGTACACGCTGTATATAATGCAGTTAGTGCTGTACATGCTGTATATGATGCTGTCAGTGTTGTGTATACTGTATATGATGCTGTCAGTGTTGTGTATACTATATTATGATGCTGTCAGTGTTGTGTATACTGTATATGATGCTGTCAGTGCTGTACACGCTGTATATGATGCTGTCACTGTTGTGTACGCTGTATACGATGATGTCAGTGCTGTACACGCTGTATATGATGCTGTCAGTGCTGTACACGCTGTATATGATGCTGTCAGTGTTGTGTATAGTGTATATGATGCTGTCAGTGTTTTGTATGCTGTATACGATGCTGTCAGTGCTGTACATGATGCTGTCAGTGCTGTACACGCTGTATATGATGCTGTCAGTGTTGTGTATACTGTATATGATGCTGTCAGTGCTGTACACGCTGTATATGATGCTGTGAGTGTTGTGTATACTGTATATGATGCTGTCAGTGCTGTACACGCTGTATATGATGCTGTCAGTGCTGTACACGCTGTATATGATGCTGTGAGTGTTGTGTATGCTGTATATGATGCTGTCAGTGCTGTACACGCTGTATATGATGCTGTCAGTGCTGTACACGCTGTATATGGTGCTGTCAGTGTTGTGTACGCTGTATATGATGCTGTCAGTGTTGTGTATGCTGTATATGATGCTGTCAGTGCTGTACACGCTGTATATGATGCTGTCAGTGTTGTGTATACTGTATATGATGCTGTCAGTGCTGTATATGATGCTGTCAGTGTTGTGAATACTGTATATGATGGTGTCAGTGTTATGTATGCTGTATATGATGCTGTCAGTGCTGTACACGCTGTATATGATGCTGTCAGTGTTGTGTATGCTGTATATGATGCTGTTAGTGCTGTTTATGATGCTGTCAGTGCTGTACACGCTGTATATGATGCTGTCAGTGTTGTGTATACTGTATATGATGCTGTCACTGTTGTGTTCGCTGTATATGATGCTGTCAGTGCTGTACACACTGTATATAATGCAGTTAGTGCTGTACACGCTGTATATGATGCTGTCAGTGCTGTGTATACTGTATATGATGGTGTCAGTGTTGTGTATGCTGTATATGATGCTGTCAGTGCTGTACACGCTGTATATGATGCTGTCAGTGTTGTGTATACTGTATATGATGCTGTCAGTGTTGTGTACGCTGTATATGATGCTGTCAGTGCTGTACACGCTGTATATGATGCTGTGAGTGTTGTGTATACTGTATATGATGCTGTCAGTGCTGTACACGCTGTATATGATGCTGTCAGTGCTGTACACGCTGTATATGATGCTGTCAGTGTTGTGTATACTGTATATGATGCTGTCAGTGTTGTGTATACTGTATATGATGCTGTCAGTGCTGTACACGCTGTATATGATGCTGTCAGTGTTGTGTATACTGTATATGATGCTGTCAGTGTTGTGTACACTGTATATGATGCTGTCAGTGTTGTACACGCTGTATATGATGCTGTCAGTGTTGTGTATGCTGTATATGACGCTGTCAGTGTTGTGTATACTGTATATAATGCAGTTAGTGCTGTACACGCTGTATATGATGCTATCAGTGTTGTGTATACTGTATATGATGCTGTCAGTGCTGTACACGCTGTATATAATGCAGTTAGTGCTGTACATGCTGTATATGATGCTGTCAGTGTTGTGTATACTGTATATGATGCTGTCAGTGTTGTGTATACTATATTATGATGCTGTCAGTGTTGTGTATACTGTATATGATGCTGTCAGTGCTGTACACGCTGTATATGATGCTGTCACTGTTGTGTACGCTGTATACGATGATGTCAGTGCTGTACACGCTGTATATGATGCTGTCAGTGCTGTACACGCTGTATATGATGCTGTCAGTGCTGTGTATACTGTATATGATGGTGTCAGTGTTGTGTATGCTGTATATGATGCTGTTAGTGCTGTACACACTGTATATGATGCTGTCAGTGCTGTACACTCTGTATATGATGCTGTCAGTGTTGTGTACGCTGTGTATGATGCTGTCAGTGTTGTGTATGCTGTATATGATGCTGTCACTGTTGTGTATACTGTATACGATGCTGTCATTGCTGTACATACTGTAAATGATGCTGTCAGTGTTGTGTACGCTGTATATGATGCTGTCAGTGCTGTAAACGCTGTATATGATGCTGTCAGTGTTGTGTACGCTGTATATGATGCTGTCAGTGCTGTACACGCTGTATATGATGCTGTCAGTGTTGTGTATGCTGTATATGATGCTTTCAGTGCTGTACACGCTGTATATGATGCTGTCAGTGCTGTGTATACTGTATATGATGCTGTCACTGTTGTGTATGCTGTATATGATGCTGTTAGTGCTGTACACGCTTGATATGAGGCTGTCAGTGTTGTGTATGCTGTATATGATGCTGTCAGTGCTGTGTATACTGTATATGATGCTGTCAGTGCTGTGTATACTGTATATGATGCTGTTAGTGCTGTACACGCTGTATATGGTGCTGTCAGTGTTGTGTACGCTGTATATGATGCTGTCACTGTTGTGTATGCTGTATATGATGCTGTTAGTGCTGTACACGCTGTATGATTTTGTCATTGTTGTGTATACTGTATATGATGCAGTCAGTGTTGTGTACGCTGTATATGATGCTGTCAGTGCTGTACACGCTGTATATGATGCTGTCAGTGCTGTATATGATGCTGTCAGTGTTGTGTATACTGTATATGATGGTGTCAGTGTTGTGTATGCTGTATATGATGGTGTCAGTGTTGTGTATGCTGTATATGATGCTGTCAGTGCTGTACACGCTGTATATGATGCTGTCAGTGCTGTACACACTGTATATGATGCTGTCAGTGCTGTACACGCTGTATATGATGCTGTTAGTGTTGTGTATACTGTATATGATGCTGTCAGTGCTGTATATGATGCTGTCAGTGTTGTATCGCTGTCACTAGAAGCTCCGCCAGGTTTATATGACTCACAGGAACGCTCTGCAGGTTTTGTCGCTGTAATGGAAATAACCTACAGCCACATTATCCGCCAATAAAAAGACAAAAAGAAAAAAAGGCGTCAAAATAAACAAGAACAAATCTCAAGAAGAAAGTCTGATATCTGCTAATAAAGAGGAAACCTGCCGGATGTGAGGAATCCGGGGGACCGTCTGATATCCACCAAACCTGGGGAGCCTTTATATATAGGTGAGAAATCACAGGGGAACTGTACACCGGGGTCTCCGCCCATACACCCCCTCTGTGCACAGGGGGAGTACTCCGCCTGTACGGTTATTCTGTAGTAGAGGAGAGGGGCGGAGACCTCCCCCTGTGTACAGAAGAGCCATACAGGTGGAGACCTTCCCCTGTGTACAGAAGAGCCATACAGGTGGAGACCTCCCCCTGTGCACAGAAGAGCCATACAGGTGGAGACCTCCCCCTGTGCACAGAAGAGCCATACAGGTGGAGACCTCCCCCTGTGCACAGAAGAGCCATACAGGTGGAGACCTCCCCCTGTGTACAGAAGAGCCATACAGGTGGAGACCTCCCCCTGTGTACAGAAGAGCCATACAGGTGGAGACCTCCCCTGTGCACAGAAGAGTCATACAGGTGGAGACCTCCCCTGTGTACAGAAGAGCCATACAGGTGGAGACCTCCCCTATGCACAGAAGAGCCATACAGGTGGAGACCTCCCCCTGTGCACAGAAGAGCCATACAGGTGGAGACCTTCCCCTGTGCACAGAAAAGCCATACAGGTGGAGACCTCCCCCTGTGCACAGAAGAGCCATACAGGTGGAGACCTTCCCCTGTGCACAGAAAAGCCATACAGGTGGAGACCTTCCCCTGTGCACAGAAGAGCCATACAGGTGGAGACCTCCCCCTGTGTACAGAAGAGCCATACAGGTGGAGACCTCCCCCTGTGTACAGAAGAGCCATACAGGTGGAGACCTCCCCCTGTGCACAGAAGAGCCATACAGGTGGAGACCTCCCCCTGTGTACAGAAGAGCCATACAGGTGGAGACCTCCCCCTGTGCACAGAAGAGCCATACAGGTGGAGACCTCCCCTGTGTACAGAAGAGCCATACAGGTGGAGACCTCCCCCTGTGTACAGAAGAGCCATACAGGTGGAGACTTCCCCTGTGCACAGAAGAGGCGTACGGGGGCTACCACCGGGCACAGGAGAGGTCAGGGGACTACCACCGGGCACAGGAGGGGTCAGGGGACTACCACCGGGCACAGGAGGGGTCAGGGGACTACCACCGGGCACAGGAGGGGTCAGGGGATTACCACCGGGCACAGAAGAGGGGTACGGGGACTACCACCGGGCACAGAAGAGGGGTACGGGGACTACCACCGGGCACAGGAGGGGTGAGGGGACTACCACCGGGCACAGGAGGGGTCAGGGGACTACCACAGGGCACAGGAGGGGTCAGGGGACTACCACCAGGCACAGGAGGGGTCAGGGGACTACCACAGGGCACAGGAGGGGTCAGGGGACTACCACCGGGCACAGGAGGGGTCAGGGGACTACCACTGGGCACAGAAGAGGCGTACGGGGACTACCACCGGGCAAAGAAGAGGCGTACGGGGACTACCACCGGGCACAGGAGGGGTCAGGGGACAACCACAGGATACAGGAGGGGGAGGGGACTACCACAGGGCACAGGAGGGGTCAGGGGACAACCACAGGATACAGGAGGGGGAGGGGACTACCACAGGGCACAGGAGGGGTCAGGGGACTACCACAGGGCACAGGAGGGGTCAGGGGACAACCACAGGATACAGGAGGGGGAGGGGACTACCACAAGGCACAGGAGGGGGGAGGGGACTACCACAGGGCACAGGAGGGGTCAGGGGACTACCACAGGGCACAGGAGGGGTCAGGGGACTACCACAGGGCACAGGAGGGGTCAGGGGACTACCACAGGGCACAGGAGGGGTCAGGGGACTACCACAGGGCACAGGAGGGGTCAGGGGACTACCACAGGGAACAGGAGGGGTCAGGGGACTACCACAGGGACCAGGAGGGGTCAGGGGACTACCACAGGGACCAGGAGGGGTCAGGGGACTACCACAGGGCACAGGAGGGGTCAGGGGACTACCACAAGGCACAGGAGGGGTCAGGGGACTACCACAAGGCACAGGAGGGGTCAGGGGACTACCACAAGGCACAGGAGGGGTCAGGGGACTACCACAGGGCACAGGAGGGGGGAGGGGACTACCACAGGGACCAGGAGGGGTGAGGGGACTACCACAGGATACAGGAGGGGGGGAGGGGACTACCACAGGATACAGGAGGGGTCAGGGGACTACCACAGGGACCAGGAGGGGTGAGGGGACTACCACAGGATACAGGAGGGGGGGAGGGGACTACCACAGGATACAGGAGGGGTCAGGGGACTACCACAGGGCACAGGAGGGGTCAGGGGACTACCACAGGGCACAGGAGGGGTCAGGGGACTACCACAGGGACCAGGAGGGGTCAGGGGACTACCACAGGGACCAGGAGGGGTGAGGGGACTACCACAGGATACAGGAGGGGGGGAGGGGACTACCACAGGATACAGGAGGGGTCAGGGGACTACCACAGGGCACAGGAGGGGTGAGGGGACTACCACAGGATACAGGAGGGGGGGAGGGGACTACCACAGGATACAGGAGGGGGGAGGGGACTACCACAGGGCACAGGAGGGGTCAGGGGACTACCACAGGGCACAGGAGGGGTCAGGGGACTACCACAAGGCACAGGAGGGGTCAGGGGACTACCACAGGGGCAGGAGGGGGGAGGGGACTACCACAGGGCACAGGAGGGGTCAGGGGACTACCACAAGGCGCATTTAGGCGAGGAGACTGACATACTATCGGTGAGTATCGGTTTCCTGGGTAACTGCTGTCTGACCAATCACGTGTTTTATTCCTCGTCACATGATCAACGACTCGGCGTTCACACGTTAAGGTATTGACAGCTTCAAGCGTCGCGGTGTCCAAGCAACCAAATATCAACTTCCGCTCACATGCTGCGCTACTGCCCGTGTCCTAGCAACCAGACATCAACTTCCGGTCAGAGCGACAGCGCGTTCTCAGGTAAATAATCCTTCTAATATGTTACAGTGATATGTTTTATTATATATTATGTGTTATGTGTAGAGGAGACCCCTATATCCTCCCACACCCCCCCCCTGTAATATATACAGGAGACCCCCATATCCTCCCACACACACCCTCTAATATATACAGAAGACCCCCATATCCCTTACACCCTGTAATATATACAGGAGACCCCCATATCCTCCCACACACACCCTGTAATATATACAGGAGACCCCCATATCCTCCCACACACACCCTCTAATATATACAGGAGACCCCCATATCCCCCCACACACACCCTGTAATATATACAGCCAGGAGACCCCCATATCCCTCACACCCTGTAATATATACAGAAGACCCCCATATCCTCACACACACCCTGTAATATATACAGAAGACCCCCATATCCCTCACACACACCCTGTAATATATACAGGAGACCCCCATGTCCCCCCACACACACCCTCTAATATATATAGGAGACCCCCATATCCTCCCACCCCCCCCCTGTAATATATATATAGGAGACCCCCATATCCTCCCACACACCCTCTAATATATATAGGAGACCCCCATATCCTCCCACCCCCCCCCCTGTAATATATATATAGGAGACCCCCATATCCTCCCACACACACCCTCTAATATATATAGGAGACCCCCATATCCTCCCACCCCCCCCCCTGTAATATATATATAGGAGACCCCCATATCCTCCCACACACACCCTCTAATATATACAGAAGACCCCCATATCCCTTACACCCTGTAATATATACAGGAGACCCCCATATCCCTCACACACACCCTCTAATATATACAGGAGACCCCCATATCCCTCACACACACCCTCTAATATATATAGGAGACCCCCATATCCTCCCACACACCCCCCCTGTAATATATACAGGAGACCCCCATATCCTCCCACACACACCCTCTAATATATACAGGAGACCCCCATATCCTCCCACACACCCCCCCTGTAATATATACAGGAGACCCCCATATCCTCCCACACACACCCTCTAATATATACAGGAGACCCCCATATCCTCCCACACACCCCCCCTGTAATATATACAGGAGACCCCCATATCCTCCCACACACACCCTCTAATATATATAGGAGACCCCCATATCCTCCCACACACACCCTCTAATATATATAGGAGACCCCCATATCCTCCCACACACACCCTCTAATATATATAGGAGACCCCCATATCCTCCCACACACACCCTCTAATATATACAGAAGACCCCCATATCCCTTACACCCTGTAATATATACAGGAGACCCCCATATCCCTCACACACACCCTCTAATATATACAGGAGACCCCCATATCCTCCCACACACACCCTCTAATATATACAGGAGACCCCCATATCCCCCCACACACACCCTGTAATATATACAGCCAGGAGACCCCCATATCCCTCACACCCTGTAATATATACAGAAGACCCCCATATCCTCACACACCCTGTAATATAAACAGGAGACCCCATATCCTCCACCACAGACACCCTGTAATATATACAGGAGACCCCCATATCCCCCCCACACACACACCCTGTAGTATATACAAGAGACCCGCATATCCCCCCCCATACACACACACCCTGTAATATATACAGGAGACCCCCATATCCCTCACACCCTGTATATTATATACAGGAGACCCCCATATCCCCACACCCTGTATATTATATACAGGAGACCCCCAAATCCCCCCCCCCCCCACACACACACCCTGTAATATATACAGGAGACCCCCATATCCTCCAACACCCTGTAATATATACAGGAGACCCCCATATCCTCCAACACCCTGTAATATATACAGGAGACCCCCATATCCTCCAACACCCTGTAATATATACAGGAGACCCCCATATCCTCCCACACAGACCCTGTAATATATACAGGAGACCCCCATATTCCTCACACCCTGTAATATATATAGAAGACCCCCATATCCTCCCACACCCTGTAATATATACAGAAGACCCCCATATCCTCCAACACCCTGTAATATATACAGGAGACCCCCATATCCTCCCACACCATGTAATATTTACAGAAGACCCCCATATCCTCCAACACCCTGTAATATATACAGGAGACCCCCATATCCTCCCACACCATGTAATATTTACAGAAGACCCCCATATGCTCACACACACCCTGTAATATATACAGGAAACCCCCATATCCTCCCACACCCTGTAATATATACAGGAGACCCCCATATCCTACCACACACACCATGTAATATATACAGGAAACCCCCATATCCCTCACACCCTGTAATATACACAGGAGACCCCCATATCCCCCCACACCCCTGTAATATATACAGGAGACCCCCATATCCCCCCAACACCCTGTAATATATACAGGAGACCCCCATATCCTCCCCCACACACCCTGTAATATATATAGAAGACCCCCATATCCTCCCCCACACCCCCTGTAATATATACAGGAGATCCCCATATCCTCCCACACACCCCCCCTGTAATATATACAGAAGACCCCCATATCCTCCCACACACACCCTGTAATATATACAGGAGACCCCCATATCCCCACACACACCCTGTAATATATACAGGAGACCCCCATATCCCTCACACCATGTAATATATACAGGAGACCCCCATATCCCCACACCCTGTATATTATATGCAGGAGACCCCCATATCTCCCCACACCCTGTATATTATATACAGGAGACCCCCATATTCCCCCACAACCTGTATATTATATACAGGAGACCCCCATATCCCCCACACCCTGTATATTATATGCAGGAGACCCCCATATCCCCCCACACCCTGTATATTATATGCAGGAGACCCCCATATCTCCCCACACCCTGTATATTATATACAGGAGACCCCCATATTTCCCCACAACCTGTATATTATATACAGGAGACCCCCATATCCCCCACACCCTGTATATTATATGCAGGAGACCCTCATATCCCCCCACACCCTGTATATTATATACAGGAGACCCCCATATTCCCCCACAACCTGTATATTATATACAGGAGACCCCCATATCCCCCACACCCTGTATATTATATGCAGGAGACCCTCATATCCCCCCATACCCTGTATATTATATACAGGAGACCCCCATATTCCCCCACAACCTGTATATTATATACAGGAGACCCCCATATCCCCCACACCCTGTATATTATATATATCAGAGGTAATAGACACCCTGCAGGTTCCGCGGACCCCCATGGTGCAGGACAATTGTGTATTTGTGGGGTTGGGGTCTTTTCTGGATCTGTAGAGCAGTAACACTGAGCGTCTCCTTTATGTTTTATACAGCATCATCCATCATATAGAGAGTGACAGGACCATGCCGACCAGAGCCAAACAGGTAACAGCAGGCAGGGGGCGCCACCCATACTGTGTCCTCTGTATAATGTATATACTATAATACACTGCTATATACTGTGTCCCCTATATAATGTACATACTATAATACACTGCTATATACTGTGTCCCCTATATAATGTATATACTATAATACACTGCTATATACTGTGTCCTCTGTATAATGTATATACTATAATACACTGCTATATACTGTGTCCTCTATATAATGTATATACTATAATACACTGCTATATACTGTGTCCTCTATATAATGTATATACTATAATACACTGCTATATACTGTGTCCTCTGTATAATGTATATATTATAATACACTGCTATATACTGTGTCCCCTATATAATGTATATACTATAATACACTGCTATATACTGTGTCCTCTATATAATGTATATACTATAACACACTGCTATATACTGTGTCCTCTGTATAATGTCTGCACTATAATACACTGCTATATACTGTGTCCCCTATATAATGTATATACTATAATACACTGCTATATACTCTGTCCCCTATATAATGTCTGCACTATAATACACTGCTATATACTGTGTCCTCTTTATAATGTATATACTATAATACACTGCTATATACTGTGTCCTCTATATAATGTATATACTATAATACACTGCTATATACTGTGTCCCCTATATAATGTATATACTATAATACACTGCTATATACTGTGTCCTCTGTATAATGTATATACTATAATACACTGCTATATACTGTGTCCTCTATATAATGTTTATACTATAATACACTGCTATATACTGTGTCCTCTATATAATGTATATACTATAATACACTGCTATATACTGTGTCCCCTATATAATGTCTGCACTATAATACACTGCTATATACTGTGTCCCCTATATAATGTATATACTATAATACACTGCTATATACTGTGTCCTCTATATAATGTCTGCACTATTATACACTGCTATATACTGTGTCCCCTATATAATGTATATACTATAATACACTGCTATATACTGTGTCCTCTATATAATGTCTGCACTATTATACACTGCTATATACTGTGTCCTCTATATAATGTATATACTATAATATACTGCTATATACTGTGTCCCCTATATAATGTATATACTATAATACACTGCTATATACTGTGTCCCCTATATAATGTATATACTATAATACACTGCTATATACTGTGTCCCCTATATAATGTACATACTATAATACACTGCTATATACTGTGTCCTCTATATAATGTATATACTATAATACACTGCTATATACTGTGTCCTCTGTATAATGTATATACTATAATACACTGCTATATACTGTGTCCTCTACATAATGTATATACTATAATACACTGCTATATACTGTGTCCTCTATATAATGTATATACTATAATACACTGCTATATACTGTGTCCTCTGTATAATGTATATACTATAATACACTGCTATATACTGTGTCCCCTATATAATGTATACACTATAACACACTGCTATATACTGTGTCCCCTATATAATGTATATACTATAACACACTGCTATATACTGTGTCCTCTGTATAATGTCTGCACTATAATACACTGCTATATACTGTGTCCCCTATATAATGTATATACTATAATACACTGCTATATACTCTGTCCCCTATATAATGTCTGCACTATAATACACTGCTATATACTGTGTCCTCTTTATAATGTATATACTATAATACACTGCTATATACTGTGTCCTCTATATAATGTATATACTATAATACACTGCTATATACTGTGTCCCCTATATAATGTATATACTATAATACACTGCTATATACTGTGTCCTCTGTATAATGTATATACTATAATACACTGCTATATACTGTGTCCCCTATATAATGTATATACTATAATACACTGCTATATACTGTGTCCTCTATATAATGTATATACTATAATATACTGCTATATACTGTGTCCTCTATATAATGTATATACTATAATACACTGCTATATACTGTGTCCTCTATATAATGTATACACTATAATACACTGCTATATACTGTGTCCCCTATATAATGTATATACTATAATACACTGCTATATACTGTGTCCCCTATATAATGTATACACTATAATACACTGCTATATACTGTGTCCCCTATATAATGTCTGCACTATAATACACTGCTATATACTGTGTCCCCTATATAATGTATATACTATAATACACTGCTATATACTGTGTCCCCTATATAATGTATATACTATAATACACTGCTATATACTGTGTCCCCTATATAATGTATATACTATAATACACTGCTTTATACTGTGTCCTCTGTATAATGTATATACTATAATACACTGCTATATACTGTGTCCTCTATATAATGTATATACTATAATACACTGCTATATACTGTGTCCTCTGTATAATGTATATACTATAATACACTGCTATATACTGTGTCCTCTATATAATGTTTATACTATAATACACTGCTATATACTGTGTCCTCTATATAATGTATATACTATAATACACTGCTATATACTGTGTCCCCTATATAATGTCTGCACTATAATACACTGCTATATACTGTGTCCTCTATATAATGTATATACTATAATACACTGCTATATACTGTGTCCCCTATATAATGTATATACTATAATACACTGCTATATACTGTGTCCTCTATATAATGTATATACTATAATACACTGCTATATACTGTGTCCTCTATATAATGTATATACTATAATACACTGCTATATACTGTGTCCCCTATATAATGTCTGCACTATAATACACTGCTATATACTGTGTCCTCTATATAATGTATATACTATAATACACTGCTATATACTGTGTCCCCTATATAATGTATATACTATAATACACTGCTATATACTGTGTCCTCTATATAATGTATATACTATAATATACTGCTATATACTGTGTCCTCTATATAATGTATATACTATAATACACTGCTATATACTGTGTCCCCTATATAATGTATATACTATAATACACTGCTATATACTGTGTCCCCTATATAATGTATATACTATAATACACTGCTATTTACTGTGTCCTCTATATAATGTATATACTATAATATACTGCTATATACTGTGTCCTCTATATAATGTATATACTATAATACACTGCTATATACTGTGTCCTCTACATAATGTATATACTATAATACACTGCTATATACTGTGTCCCCTATATAATGTATATACTATAATACACTGCTATATACTGTGTCCTCTATATAATGTATATACTATAATACACTGCTATATACTGTGTCCCCTATATAATGTATACACTATAACACACTGCTATATACTGTGTCCTCCATATAATGTATATACTATAATACACTGCTATATACTGTGTCCTCTATATAATGTATATACTATAATACACTGCTATATACTGTGTCCTCTGTATAATGTCTGCACTATAATACACTGCTATATACTGTGTCCTCTATATAATGTATATACTATAATACACTGCTATATACTGTGTCCTCTATATAATGTATACACTATAATACACTGCTATATACTGTGTCCCCTATATAATGTATATACTATAATACACTGCTATATACTGTGTCCCCTATATAATGTATATACTATAATATACTGCTATATACTGTGTCCTCTATATAATGTATATACTATAATACACTGCTGTATACTGTGTCCTCTGTATAATGTATATACTATAATACACTGCTATATACTGTGTCCTCTATATAATGTATATACTATAATACACTGCTATATACTGTGCCCCCTATATAATGTATATACTATAATACACTGCTATATACTGTGTCCTCTATATAATGTATACACTATAATACACTGCTATATACTGTGTCCCCTATATAATGTATATACTATAATACACTGCTATATACTGTGTCCTCTATATAATGTATATACTATAATACACTGCTATATACTGTGTCCCCTATATAATGTATATACTATAATACACTGCTATATACTGTGTCCTCTATATAATGTATATACTATAATACACTGCTATATACTGTGTCCCCTATATAATGTATATACTATAATAAACTGCTATATACTGTGTCCCCTATATAATGTATATACTATAATACACTGCTATATACTGTGTCCTCTGTATAATGTATATACTATAATACACTGCTATATACTGTGTCCTCTATATAATGTATATACTATAATACACTGCTATATACTGTGTCCTCTATATAATGTATATACTATAATACACTGCTATATACTGTGTCCTCTGTATAATGTCTGCACTATAATACACTGCTATATACTGTGTCCCCTATATAATGTATATACTATATTACACTGCTATATATTGTGTCCTCTATATAATGTATATACTATAATACACTGCTATATACTGTGTCCTCTATATAATGTATATACTATAATACACTGCTATATACTGTGTCCCCTATATAATGTATATACTATAATACACTGCTATATACTGTGTCCCCTATATAATGTATATACTATAATACACTGCTATATACTGTGTCCTCTGTATAATGTATATACTATAATACACTGCTATATACTGTGTCCTCTATATAATGTATATACTATAATACACTGCTATATACTGTGTCCTCTATATAATGTATATACTATAATACACTGCTATATACTGTGTCCTCTGTATAATGTCTGCACTATAATACACTGCTATATACTGTGTCCCCTATATAATGTATACACTATAATACACTGCTGTATACTGTGTCCCCTATATAATGTATATACTATAATACACTGCTATATACTGTGTCCTCTATATAATGTATATACTATAATATACTGCTATATACTGTGTCCTCTATATAATGTATATACTATAATACACTGCTATATACTGTGTCCTCTATATAATGTATATACTATAATATACTGCTATATACTGTGTCCCCTATATAATGTCTGCACTATAATACACTGCTATATACTGTGTCCCCTATATAATGTACATACTATAATACACTGCTATATACTGTGTCCCCTATATAATGTATATACTATAACACACTGCTATATACTGTGTCCTCTGTATAATGTATATACTATAATACACTGCTATATACTGTGTCCCCTATATAATGTATATACTATAATACACTGCTATATACTGTGTCCTCTATATAATGTATACACTATAATACACTGCTATATACTGTGTCCCCTATATAATGTATATACTATAATACACTGGTATATACTGTGTCCCCTATATAATGTATACACTATAATACACTGCTATATACTGTGTCCCCTATATAATGTACATACTATAATACACTGCTATATACTGTGTCCCCTATATAATGTACATACTATAATACACTGCTATATACTGTGTCCTCTATATAATGTACATACTATAATACACTGCTATATACTGTGTCCCCTATATAATGTATACACTATAATACACTGCTATATACTGTGTCCCCTATATAATGTATATACTATAATACACTGCTATATACTGTGTCCTCTATATAATGTACATACTATAATACACTGCTATATACTGTGTCCCCTATATAATGTATACACTATAATACACTGCTATATACTGTGTCCTCTATATAATGTACATACTATAATACACTGCTATATACTGTGTCCCCTATATAATGTATATACTATAATACACTGCTATATACTGTGTTCCCTATATAATGTATATACTATAATACACTGCTATATACTGTGTCCCCTATATAATGTATACACTATAATACACTGCTATATACTGTGTCCCCTATATAATGTATATACTATAATACACTGCTATATACTGTGTCCTCTATATAATGTATATACTATAATACACTGCTATATACTGTGTCCCCTATATAATGTATATACTATAATACACTGCTATATACTGTGTCCTCTATATAATGTACATACTATAATACACTGCTATATACTGTGTCCCCTATATAATGTATATACTATAATACACTGCTATATACTGTGTTCCCTATATAATGTATATACTATAATACACTGCTATATACTGTGTCCCCTATATAATGTATATACTATAATACACTGCTATATACTGTGTCCTCTATATAATGTATATACTATAATACACTGCTATATACTGTGTCCCCTATATAATGTATATACTATAATACACTGCTATATACTGTGTCCTCTATATAATGTATACACTATAATACACTGCTATATACTGTGTCCTCTATATAATGTATATACTATAATACACTGCTATATACTGTGTCCTCTATATAATGTATACACTATAATACACTGCTATATACTGTGTCCTCTATATAATGTATATACTATAATACACTGCTATATACTGTGTCCTCTATATAATGTATATACTATAATACACTGCTATATACTGTGTCCTCTATATAATGTATACACTATAATACACTGCTATATACTGTGTCTCCTATATAATGTATACACTATAATACACTGCTATATACTGTGTCCTCTATATAATGTATACACTATAATACACTGCTATATACTGTGTCCTCTATATAATGTATATACTATAATACACTGCTATATACTGTGTCCCCTATATAATGTATACACTATAATACACTGCTATATACTGTGACTGCTATAGAAGCTTCCTGTATACCCATCAATCACCTCGCTGTATACCCCTTACTGTCCTCCGCAGGGTGTCGCTCCTGTTCTGACTCAGAAGCCGACTGTCTCCAAGCCGGTGAAGGCCGCCACCAGGAGGAGGGTGAGAGGACGTCAGGGTGCCATATACTACCGTATTACTCTGATGCGGGACCTGAGGGGGCGGAGACTGACACCCATTCTGTTCTGTGTCATGCTCCGCCCACTCATGCCCCACAGTTATGTGTGGAGAATTCCTTTAACCTGTCATTAACCACACACAGCCTATACACGGGGGGTGGAGCGCCCCCATCTGGATGCAGGGTCTATAGAGGTCACTGATGATGTCATCTTATGTCAGGATGAAGATGACTCCACAGACATGGGGGACGGAGCAGATGAGTGGACGCAGCCCAAGACCCTGGTGAAACCCCCCGACCAGCTGGAGTTATCCGAGGCCGTAAGTATATAGGCTGTATAGTGTGAGCTGTATATACCGTACATACACTGTGTATAAGAAGCGAGCGGTGTATTGTATATACCGTATATACCCTGTGTATAAGAAGCGAGCGGTGTACTGTATATACCGTACATACACTGTGTATAAGAAGCGAGCGGTGTACTGTATATACCGTATATACACTGTGTATAAGAAGCGAGCGGTGTACTGTATATACCGTATATACCCTGTGTATAAGAAGCGAACAGTGTACTGTATATACCGTATATACCCTGTGTATAAGAATCGAGCGGTGTACTGTATATACCGTATATACCCTGTGTATAAGAAGCGAGCAGTGTACTGTATATACTGTATATACCCTGTGTATAAGAAGGGAGCGGTGTACTGTATATACTGTATATACCTGTGTATAAGAAGCGAGCAGTGTACTGTATATACCGTACATACTCTGTGTATAAGAAGCGAGCAGTGTACTGTATATACCGTACATACTCTGTGTATAAGAAGCGAGCGGTGTATTGTATATACCATATATACCCTGTGTATAAGAAGCGAGCGGTGTACTGTATATACCATATATACCCTGTGTCAAGAAGCAAACGATGAATTGTATATACTGTATATACCCTGTGTATAAGAAGCGAGCGGTGTACTGTATATACCGTACATACCCTGTGTATAAGAAGCGAGCAGTGTACTGTATATACCCTGTGTATAAGAAGGGAGCGGTGTACTGTATATACCGTATATACCTGTGTATAAGAAGGGAGCGGTGTACTGTATATACCGTATATACCTGTGTATAAGAAGCGAGCGATGTACTGTATATACCGTACATACACTGTGTATAAGAAGGGAGCGGTGTACTGTATATACCGTATATACCTGTGTATAAGAAGCGAGCGATGTACTGTATATACCGTACATACTCTGTGTATAAGAAGGGAGCGGTGTATTGTATATACCATATATACCCTGTGTATAAGAAGCGAGCGGTGTACTGTATATACCATATATACCCTGTGTCAAGAAGCAAACGATGAATTGTATATACTGTATATACCCTGTGTATAAGAAGCGAGCGGTGTACTGTATATACCGTACATACCCTGTGCATAAGAAGCGAGCAGTGTACTGTATATACCCTGTGTATAAGAAGGGAGCAGTGTACTGTATATACCGTATATACCTGTGTATAAGAAGGGAGCGGTGTACTGTATATACCGTATATACCTGTGTATAAGAAGCGAGCGATGTACTGTATATACCGTACATACACTGTGTATAAGAAGGGAGCGGTGTACTGTATATACCGTATATACCTGTGTATAAGAAGCGAGCGATGTACTGTATATACCGTACATACCCTGTGTATAAGAAGGGAGCGATGTACTGTATATACCGTATATACCTGTGTATAAGAAGGGAGCGATGTACTGTATATACATTGTATATATGATGGTGCGGACCCCCGGAGCTGTACTGTATATACTGTGTATATGATGGTGCGGACCCCCGGAGCTGTACTGTATATACATTGTATATATGATGGTGCGTACCCCCGGAGCTGTACTGTATATCCTGTGTATATATGATGGTGCGGACCCCCGGAGCTGTACTGTATATACTGTGTATGTGATGGTGCGGACCCCCGGAGCTGTACTGTATATACATTGTATATATGATGGTGCGTACCCCCGGAGCTATACTGTATATCCTGTGTATATATGATGGTGCCGACCCCCGGAGCTGTACTGTATATACTGTGTATATATGATGGTGCGGACCCCCGGAGCTGTACTGTATATACTGTGTATATATGATGGTGCGGACCCCCGGAGCTGTACTGTATATACTGTGTATATATGATGGTGCGGACCCCCAGAGCTGTACTGTATATACTGTGTATATATGATGGTGTGGACCCCCGGAGCTGTACTGTATATACTGTGTATATATGATGGTGTGGACCCCCGGAGCTGTACTGTATATACCCTGTGTATATATGATGGTGCGGACCCCCGGAGCTGTACTGTATATACTGTATATATGACGGTGCGGACCCCCGGAGCTGTACTGTATATACTGTGTATATATGATGGTGCGGACCCCCGGAGCTGTTCTGTATATACATTGTGTATATGATGGTGCGGACCCCCGGAGCTGTACTGTATATCCTGTGTATATATGATGGTGCGGACCCCCGGATCTGTACTGTGTATATGATGGTGCGGACCCCCGGAGCTGTACTGTATATCCTGTGTATATATGATGGTGCGGACCCCCGGAGCTGTACTGTATATACTGTGTATATATGATGGTGCGGACCCCCCGAGCTGTACTGTATATACTGTGTATATGATGGTGCGGACCCCCGGAGCTGTACTGTATATATATTGTGTGTATATATGATGGTGCGGACCCCCGGAGCTGTACTGTATATACTGTGTGTATGATGGTGCGGACCCCCGGAGCTGTACTGTATATACTGTGTATATATGATGGTGCGGACCCCCGGAGCTGTACTGTATATACTGTGTGTATATGATGGTGCGGACCCTCGGAGCTGTACTGTATATACATTGAGTATATGATGGTGCGGACCCCCAGAGCTGTACTGTATATACATTGTATATATGATGGTGCGGACCCTCGGAGCTGTACTGTATATACTGTGTATATATGATGGTGCGGACCCCCGGAGCTGTACTGTATATACTGTGTGTATATGATGGTGCGGACCCTCGGAGCTGTACTGTATATACATTGAGTATATGATGGTGCGGACCCCCGGAGCTGTACTGTATATACATTGTATATATGATGGTGCGGACCCTCGGAGCTGTACTGTATATACATTGTATATATGATGGTGCGGACCCCCGGAGCTGTACTGTATATACTGTGTATATATGATGGTGCGGACCCCTGGAGCTGTACTGTATATACTGTGTGTATATGATGGTGCGGACCCCCAGAGCTGTACTGTATATACTGTGTATATATGATGGTGCGGACCCCCGGAGCTGTACTGTATATACCCTGTGTATATGATGGTGTGGACCCCCGGAGCTGTACTGTATATACTGTGTATATATGATGGTGCGGCCCCCCGGAGCTGTACTGTATATACCCTGTGTATATATGATGGTGCCGACCCCCGGAGCTGTACTGTATATACTGTGTATATATGATGGTCCGGACCCCCGGAGCTGTACTGTATATACTGTGTGTATATATGATGGTGCGGACCCCCGGAGCTGTACTGTATATACCCTGTGTATATGATGGTGCGGACCCCCAGAGCTGTACTGTATATACATTGTATATATGATGGTGCGGACCCCCGGAGCTGTACTGTATATACTGTGTATATATGATGGTGCGGACCCCCAGAGCTGTACTGTATATACATTGTGTATATGATGGTGCAGACCCCCAGAGCTGTACTGTATATACATTGTGTATATGATGGTGCGGACCCCCGGAGCTGTACTGTATATACTGTGTATATGATGGTGCGGACCCCCAGAGCTGTACTGTATATACTGTGTATATATGATGGTGCGGACCCCCGGAGCTGTACTGTATATACTGTGTATATATGATGGTGCGGACCCCCGGAGCTGTACTGTATATACTGTGTATATATGATGGTGCGGACCCCCGGAGCTGTACTGTATATACTGTGTATATATGATGGTGCGGACCCCCGGAGCTGTACTGTATATTCATTGTGTATGTGATGGTGCGGACCCCCGGAGCTGTACTGTATATACATTGTATATATGATGGTGCGGACCCCCGGAGCTGTACTGTATATACTGTGTATATATGATGGTGCGGACCCCCGGAGCTGTACTGTATATACTGTGTATATGATGGTGCGGACCCCCAGAGCTGTACTGTATATACTGTGTATATGATGGTGCGGACCCCCGGAGCTGTACTGTATATACATTGTATATATGATGATGCGGACCCCCAGAGCTGTACTGTATATACTGTGTATATATGATGGTGCGGACCCCCGGAGCTGTACTGTATATCCTGTGTATATATGATGATGCGGACTCCCGGAGCTGTACTGTATATACAGTGTATAGATGATGGTGCGGACCCCCGGAGCTGTACTGTATATACATTGTGTATATGATGGTGCGGACCCCCGGAGCTGTACTGTATATACTGTGTATATATGATGGTGCGGACCCCCGGAGCTGTACTGTATATATTGTGTATGTGATGGTGCGGATCCCCGGAGCTGTACTGTATATACTGTGTATATATGATGGCGCGGACCCCCGGAGCTGTACTGTATATACTGTGTATATGATGGTGCGGACCCCCGGAGCTGTACTGTATATACTGTGTATATATGATGGTGTGGACCCCCGGAGCTGTACTGTATATACTGTGTATATATGATGGTGCAGACCCCCAGAGCTGTACTGTATATACATTGTATATATGATGGCGCGGACCCCCGGAGCTGTACTGTATATACTGTGTATATGTGATGGTGCGGACCCCCGGAGCTGAACTGTATATACATTGTATATATGATGGTGCGGACCCCCGGAGCTGTACTGTATATACTGTGTATATGATGGTGCGGACCCCCAGAGCTGTACTGTATATACTGTGTATATATGATGGTGCGGACCCCCGGAGCTGTACTGTATATACTGTGTATATGATGGTGCGGACCCCCAGAGCTGTACTGTATATACTGTGTATATATGATGGTGCGGACCCCCGGAGCTGTACTGTATATACTGTGTATATGATGGTGCAGACCCTCAGGGCCTGTACTGTATATACTGTGTATATATGATGGTGCGGACCCCCGGAGCTGTACTGTATATACTGTGTATATGCTGGTGCGGACCCCCGGAGCTGTACTGTATATACTGTGTATATGATGGTGCGGACCCCCAGAGCTGTACTGTATATATGACGGTGCGGATCCCCAGAGCTGTACTGTATATACATTGTATATATGATGGTGTGGACCCCCAGAGCTGTACTGTATATACATTGTATATATGATGGTGTGGACCCCCAGAGCTGTACTGTATATACTGTGTGTATATGATGGTGCGGACCCCCGGAGCTGTACTGTATATACTGTGTATATATGATGGTGCGGACCCCCAGAGCTGTACTGTATATACATTGTGTATATGATGGTGCGGACCCCCGGAGCTGTACTGTATATACTGTGTATATATGATGGTGCGGACCCCCGGAGCTGTACTGTATATACTGTGTGTATATGATGGTGCGGACCCCCGGAGCTGTACTGTATATACTGTGTATATGATGGTGCGGACCCCCGGAGCTGTACTGTATATACTGTGTATATATGATGGTGTGGACCCCCGGAGCTGTACTGTATATACTGTGTATATATGATGGTGTGGACCCCCGGAGCTGTACTGTATATACTGTGTATATATGATGGCGCGGACCCCCGGAGCTGTACTGTATATACTGTGTGTATATGATGGTGCGGACCCCCGGAGCTGTACTGTATATACATTGTATATATGATGGTGCGGACCCCCGGAGCTGTACTGTATATACTGTGTATATATGATGGTGCGGACCCCCGGAGCTGTACTGTATATACATTGTATATATGATGGTGCGGACCCCCGGAGCTGTACTGTATATCCTGTGTATATATGATGGTGCGGACCCCCGGAGCTGTACTGTATATACCCTGTATATATGATGGTGCGGACCCCCGGAGCTGTACTGTATATACATTGTATATATGATGGTGCGGACCCCCGGAGCTGTACTGTATATACCCTGTATATATGATGGTGCGGACCCCCGGAGCTGTACTGTATATACTGTGTATATATGATGGTGCGGACCCCCGGAGCTGTACTGTATATACATTGTGTATATGATGGTGCGGACCCCCGGAGCTGTACTGTATATACTGTGTATATATGATGGTGCGGACCCCCAGAGCTGTACTGTATATACTGTGTATATATGATGGTGCGGACCCCCGGAGCTGTACTGTATATACATTGTATATATGATGGCGCGGACCCCCGGAGCTGTACTGTGTATACTGTGTATATGATGGTGCGGACCCCCGGAGCTGTACTGTATATACCCTGTATATATGATGGTGCGGACCCCCGGAGCTGTACTGTATATACTGTGTATATATGATGGTGTGGACCCCCGGAGCTGTACTGTATATACTGTGTATATATGATGGTGCGGACCCCCGGAGCTGTACTGTATATACCCTGTATATATGATGGTGCGGACCCCCGGAGCTGTACTGTATATACTGTGTATATGATGGTGCGGACCCCCGGAGCTGTACTGTATATACCCTGTATATATGATGGTGCGGACCCCCGGAGCTGTACTGTATATACTGTGTATATATGATGGTGCGGACCCCCGGAGCTGTACTGTATATATGACGGTGCGGATCCCCAGAGCTGTACTGTATATATGATGGTGCGGACCCCCAGAGCTGTACTGTATATACATTGTATATATGATGGTGTGGACCCCCAGAGCTGTACTGTATATACTGTGTGTATATGATGGTGCGGACCCCCGGAGCTGTACTGTATATACTGTGTATATATGATGGTGCGGACCCCCGGAGCTGTACTGTATATACTGTGTGTATATGATGGTGCGGACCCCCGGAGCTGTACTGTATATACTGTGTATATGATGGTGCGGACCCCCGGAGCTGTACTGTATATACTGTGTATATATGATGGTGTGGACCCCCGGAGCTGTACTGTATATACTGTGTATATATGATGGTGTGGACCCCCGGAGCTGTACTGTATATACTGTGTATATATGATGGCGCGGACCCCCGGAGCTGTACTGTATATACTGTGTGTATATGATGGTGCGGACCCCCGGAGCTGTACTGTATATACATTGGATATATGATGGTGCGGACCCCCGGAGCTGTACTGTATATACCCTGTGTATATATGATGGTGCGGACCCCCGGAGCCCCCCTGGCTCTCTATCTTTGCACTTTCCTTCCTCCAGTCCAGCAGATGGTTGTGTGAATTATTCAGCGTTCTCGGCAGGACGCCCCCCCCCCTCCCCCGGCTCTAGAACGCTGCAGACCCCGTATTCACCCGCCGCTCTGTATCTTCATGTTTACAGGAGCTGAAGGAAGAATTCACCCGTATCCTGACCGCCAATAACCCGCACGCTCCGCAGAACATCGTGCGCTACAGCTTCAAGGTGAATGGGGACTGCAGGGCCTGGTAATCCGGAACGTCTGGTAATCCAAAATGTCTGATAATCCAGATTGTCCAAAGTGTCTGATAATCCAGAACATCTGATAATCCAGAATGTCTGCTATACAGCCACACCGTGTACTCGGTATATGTGACAGGTGTGTGTTGTGTGTGCAGGAGCGGGTGTACAAGCCCATCAGTATCGTGGACCAGCTGGCCGTGCACTTCTCCCTGGACGGGAACATGTTACATAAGGATTCAGATGAGGCGCGGAGGCAGCGGGCGAAGATGGGGGTGATGGATGGTAAGGGGGGGGAGGTGATGGATGGTAAGGGGGGGGGGGAGATGGGGGGGTGGGGGAGATGGGTGGTAAGGGGGGTGGGGGAGATGGATGGTAAGGGGGGTGGGGGAGATGGATGGTAAGGGGGGGGGGAGATGGGTGGTAAGGGGGGTGGGGGTGATGGATGGTAAGGGGGGTGGAGGTGATGGATGGTAAGGGGGGTGGGGGTGATGGGTGGTAAGGGGGATGGAGGTGATGGATGGTAAGGGGGGTGGAGGTGATGGATGGTAAGGGGGGTGGGGGTGATGGGTGGTAAGGGGGATGGGGGTGATGGATGGTAAGGGGGGTGGGGGTGATGGGTGGTAAGGGGGATGGAGGTGATGGATGGTAAGGGGGATGGGGGAGATGGATGGTAAGGGGGCTGGGGGTGATGGATGGTAAGGGGGATGGGGGAGATGGATGGTAAGGGGGGTGGAGGTGATGGGTGGTAAGGGGGGTGGGGGTGATGGGTGGTAAGGGGGATGGGGGTGATGGATGGTAAGGGGGGTGGGGGTGATTGATGGTAAGGGGGGTGGGGGTGATGGGTGGTAAGGGGGATGGGGGTGATGGATGGTAAGGGGGGTGGGGGTGATGGGTGGTAAGGGGGATGGAGGTGATGGATGGTAAGGGGGGTGGGGGTGATGGGTGGTAAGGGGGATGGAGGTGATGGATGGTAAGGGGGTGGGGGAGATAGGTGGTAAGGGGGGTGGGAGTGATGGGTGGTAAGGGGGATGGGGGAGATGGATGGTAAGGGGGCTGGGGGTGATGGATGGTAAGGGGGATGGGGGAGATGGATGGTAAGGGGGGTGGAGGTGATGGGTGGTAAGGGGGGTGGGGGTGATGGTTGGTAAGGGGGATGGGGGAGATGGATGGTAAGGGGGGTGGGGGTGATGCATGGTAAGGGGGGTGGGGGTGATGGATGGTAAGGGGGGTGTTGGTGATGCATGGTAGGGGGTGCGAGGGTTGGGGTAATGGGTGGTAAGGAGCCTCTATAGTCCGGCCTGTCTATAATCTGCTGGGCACGCCAGGCTTACTAGTTGCTGCAGATAATAATACACTCATCCTCCTCTCTTCTGCCTCCACAGAGACCCCGAGTGACCCCACCGAGGCCGGAGACGCTGATGGGAGAGCTGAGTCTGTGGTAGTGTATAATCACCGGGGGGGGGCTGAGCTGCTGCAGAACCTCTTACCTCTTTGTGCTGATGCCACCAGGGGGCCGGTGATGACGGGGGGGTGGGGTGGGGGGTTCATAATACAGCTGAGCTGCTGCAGAACCTCTTACCTCTTTGTGCTGATGCCACCAGGGGGGGCGGTATGATAATACAGCTGAGCTGCTGCAGAACCTCTTACCTCTTTGTGCTGATGCCACCGGGGGGGGGGGGGGGGGGCGGTATGATAATACAGCTGAGCTGCTGCAGAACCTCTTACCTCTTTGTGCTGATGCCACCAGGGGGCCGGTGATGACGGGACGGAGGGGGAGGAATCCGTCACCAAGAGCAGAAAGGAGCGAAAACTCACCAACCAGTTCAACTTCAGCGAGCGAGCGTCCCAGACCTACAACAACCCCCTAAGGGTGAGGACCCCCGAGTATATCACATGTCTGGGGGGCGGGGCCCTCATATACCCAGCCTTCCCACACCTCATAATACTCTGCCATCTTCTCCTCCAGCAACGAGCGTCCCAGACTGAGCCCCCTCCACGGGCCACCTTCTCCAGCACCGCCAACCAGGTACTGACAGTATACAGCGTACAGCACAGTATACAGTGTACAGCGTACAGCACAGTATACAGCATACAGCACAGTGTACAGCACAGTATACAGCTTACAGCACAGTGCACAGTGTACAGCACAGTATACAGTGTACAGCACAGTGCACAGTATACAGCGTACAGCACAGTATACAGCTTACAGCACAGTGCACAGTGTACAGCACAGTATACAGTGTACAGCACAGTGCACAGTATACAGCGTACAGCACAGTATACAGCATACAGCACAGTGTACAGCACAGTATACAGTGTACAGCACAGTATACAGTGTACAGCACAGTATACAGTGTACAGCACAGTGTACAGCACAATATACAGCACAGTGTACAGCACAGTATACAGTGTACAGCACAGTATACAGTGTACAGCACAGTGTACAGCACAATATACAGCACAGTGTACAGCACAGTATACAGCGTACAGCACAGTGTACAGTGTACAGCACAGTGTACAGCACAGTATACAGCGTACAGCACAGTGTACAGCACAGTATACAGTGTACAGCACAGTGTACAGCACAGTATACAGCACAGTATACAGCACAGTATACAGCGTACAGTGTACAGCACAGTATACAGTGTACAGCACAGTATACAGCATACAGTGTACAGCACAGTATACAGTGTACAGCACAGTGCACAGTATACAGTTTACAGCACAGTATACAGTGTACAGCACAGTGTACAGCGTACAGCACAGTGTACAGCACAGTATACAGTTTACAGCACAGTATACAGTGTACAGCACAGTATACAGTGTACAGCACAGTATACAGCGTACAGCACAGTATACAGTGTACAGCACAGTGTATAGCATACAGCACAGCGTACAGCACAGTGTACAGCACAGTATACAGTGTACAGCACAGTATACAGTGTACAGCGTACAGCACAGTATACAGCGTACAGCACAGTGTACAGTGTACAGCACAGTATACAGTGTACAGAACAGTATACAGTGTACAGAACAGTATACAGTGTACAGCACAGTGCACAGTGTACAGCACAGTATACAGCATACAGCACAGTGTACAGCACAGTATACAGTGTACAGCACAGTAAACAGCACAGTGTACAGCACAGTATACAGTGTACAGCACAGTGTACAGCACAGTATACAGTGTACAGCGTACAGCACAGTATACAGCGTACAGCACAGTATACAGTGTACAGCACAGTATACAGTGTACAGAACAGTATACAGTGTACAGCACAGTGCACAGTGTACAGCACAGTATACAGCATACAGCACAGTGTACAGCACAGTATACAGTGTACAGCACAGTAAACAGCACAGTGTACAGCACAGTATACAGTGTACAGCACAGTAAACAGCACAGTGTACAGCACAGTATACAGTGTACAGCACAGTGTACAGCGTACAGCACAGTGTACAGCTCGGCGTACAGCACACAGCACAGTGTACAGCACAGTATGCAGGACACAGCACAGTATACAGGACACAGCACAGTGTATAGTACAGTATACAGCACACAGCACAGTGTACAGCTCGGCATACAGCACAGTGTACAGCACAGTATACAGCACACAACACAGTATACAGGACACAGCACAGGGTACAGCACAGGGTACAACACAGGGTACAACACAGTATACAGGGTACAGCACAGTGTACAGCTTGGCGTACAGCACAGTATACCGCACACAGCACAGCGTACAGCACAGTATACAGCGTACAGCACAGTATACAGTGTACAGCACAGTATACAGCTCTGCGTATAGCACAGTATACAGCACACAGCACAGCGTACAGCACAGTATACAGTGTACAGCACAGTGTACAGCACAGTATACAGCACAGTGTACAGCACAGTATACAGCACACAGCACAGTATACAGCACACAGCACAGCGTACAGCACAGTATACAGCACACAGCACAGCGTACAGCACAGTATACAGTGTACAGCACAGTATACAGCACACAGCACAGCGTACAGCACAGTATACAGTGTACAGCACAGTATACAGCATACAGCACAGTGTACAGCACAGTATACAGTGTACAGCACAGTAAACAGCACAGTGTTCAGCACAGTGTACAGCGTACAGCACAGTGTATAGCTCGGCGTACAGCACACAGCACATTATGCAGGACACAGCACAGTATACAGGACACAGCACAGTGTATAGTACAGTATACAGCACAGTGTACAGCACAGTGTACAGCTCGGCATACAGCACAGTGTACAGCTCGGCATACAGCACAGTATACAGCACACAGCACAGTATACAGGACACAGCACAGGGTACAACACAGTATACAGGGTACAGCACAGTGTACAGCTTGGCGTACAGCACAGTATACCGCACACAGCACAGTGTACAACACAGTATACAGCGTACAGCACAGTATACAGCGTACAGCACAGTATACTGCGTACAGCACAGTATACAGTGTACAGCACAGTGTACAGCTCTGCGTATAGCACAGTATACAGCACACAGCACAGCGTACAGCACAGTATACAGCACACAGCACAGTGTACAGCACAGTATACAGTGTACAGCACAGTATACAGCACACAGCACAGTGTACAGCACAGTATACAGCACACAGCACAGCGTACAGCACAGTATACAGCACACAGCACAGCGTACAGCACAGTATACAGTGTACAGCACAGTATACAGCACACAGCACAGTGTACAGCACAGTATACAGCTTACAGCACAGTGTACAGCACAGTATACAGCACACAGCACAGCGTACAGCTTAGAATACAGCACAGTGTACAGTGTACAGCACAGTATACAGTGTAAAGCACAGTGTACAGTGTACAGCTCGGTGTACAGCACAGTATACAGCACACAGCACAGTCTACAGCACAGTATACAGCTTACAGCACAGTGTACAGCACAGCACACAGCACAGTGTACAGCACAGTATACAGCTTACAGCACAGTGTATGTTCACACCTGATTTTCGTTCCCACGCTGGACTACACGTGAGGAATCAGTGAAAAAAGGAAGCTGACGTGCGGCCGACAGCCACATTAACTTGAATGAGCAGGATGGAGCGATTATGTGACTGCGTTCTGCTCATTTGCCGGACGTATACTGCACAGAAGCTGTATACTGTACGTCCGGCAAATGAGCAGAACGTTGTCACATAATCACTCCATCATGCTCATTCAAGTTAATGTGGCCGTCATGTGGCCGTCGGCCGCACGCCGGGCTGCACGTCAGCATCCTTTTTGCACTGATTCCTGACGTGTACAGCACAGTATACAGGACACAGCACAGTATACAGGACACAGCACAGTGTACAGCACAGTATACAGCACACAACACAGTATACAGGACACAGTATACAGCACACAACACAGTATACAGGACACAGCACAGTATACAGCACACAACACAGTATACAGGACACAGCACAGTATACAGCACAACAGTGTACAGCACAGTATGCAGCACAACACAGTGTACAGCACAGTAAACAGCACAGCACAGTATACAGTACACAGCCGTATACACAGTCCTGCTCTCTGTCGCCCTCCAGTGGGAGATCTATGACGCCTACATCCAGGAGCTGCAGAAACAGGAGAAACTGAAGGAGAAGCAGAAGGTTCCCGCATCAAAGAGGGAGGAGGAGCTGCAGGCTAGGAGGAGGGGGCCCTCCACAGAGTCCCAGGTAAAAGCTGGGGGCCACACAATGGGAAAGTGACAGCCAGGGGCCACACTATGGGGGAGGGAGAGCCAGGGGCCACACTATGGGGGAGGGAAAGCCCGGGGCACACTATGAGGAAAGGAGAAGAGAGCTGGGGGCCACACTATGAGGGAAGGAGTAGAGACCCGGGGGCCGCACTATGGGGGGGGGGGATCCAGGGGCCACACTATGGGGGAAGGGAGGAAGGAGAGAGCAAGGGGCCACACTATGGGGGAGGGAGGAAAGAACCAGGGGCCACAACTGGGGTGGTGGTGAAGAAAGCCAGGGGCCACACTATGGGGAAGGGAGAAAAGAACCAGGGGCCACAACTGGGGTGGTGGTGGAGAGAGCCAGGGGCCACACTATGATGGGGAGGAGAGCGCCAGGGACCACCACAGATTGGGGTGGGGGGGTCAGCCAGTGTTCTGTAATGTAATAGATTCTCTTCCTCTTATAATGGAGCAGAGCGATGACATCACCAAGGTGGAGAAACCCAGCAAAATAATGGAGCGGATGGTGAATCAGAACACATTTGATGACGTCACTCAAGGTATGACATCACATTGTGACTCCTGGTGACGGGGGTTATTCGGATAGAACATGGCTGATGTCTCCCACCTCTCTGTGGGTGTACATGATATTGCTGTTTAGCTTCATTGAATTGAATGGGACTGAGCTGCAGTACCGGGTACAACCTGTAGACAGATGGGGCGCTGTAGTTTATGAGGTTGTACACTACCGTTCAAAAGTTTGGGGTCACATTGAAATGTCCTTATTTTTGAAGGAAAAGTGCTGTACTTTTCAATGAAGATAACTTTAAACTAGTCCTAACTTTAAACCAATCCCCTCTATACATTGCTAATGTGGTAACTGACTATTCTAGCTGCAAATGTCTGGTGTTTGGTGCAATATCTACATAGGTGTATAGAGGCCCATTTCCAGCAACTATCACTCCAGTCTTCTAATGGTACAATGTGTTTGCTCATTGGCTCAGAAGGATAATTGATGATTAGAAAACCCTTGTGCAATCATGTTCACACATCTGAAAGCAGTCTAGCTGGTTACAGAAGCTACAAAACTGACCTTCCTTTGAGCAGATTGTGTTTCTGGAGCATCACATTTGTGGGGTCAATTAAACGCTCAAAATGGCCAGAAAAAGAGAACTTTCATCTGAAACTCGACAGTCTATTCTTGTTCTTAGAAATGAAGGTTATTCCAGCCCAGAAATTGCTAAGACATTGAAGATTTCCTACAACGGTGTGTACTACTCCCTTCAGAGGACAGCACAAACAGGCTCTAACCAGAGTAAAAAAAGAAGTGGGAGGCCGCGTTGCACAACTAAGCAAGAAGATAAGCACATTAGAGTCTCTAGTTTGAGAAACAGACGCCTCACAGGTCCCCAACTGGCATCTTCATTACATAGGACCCGCAAAACACCAGTGTCACCATCTACAGGGAAGAGGCGGCTGCCGGATTTTGGGCTTCAGGGCAGAGGGGCAAAGAAAAAGCCATATCTGAGACTGGCCAATAAAAGAAAAAGATTAAGATGGGCAAAAGAACACAGACATTGGACAGAGGAAGACTGGTAAAAAGAGTTGTGGACGGATGAATCCAAGTTTGAGGTGTTTGGATGACAAAGAAGAAGGTTTGGGAGACGCAGAAGAAATGAGAAGATGCTGGAAGAATGCCTGACGCCATCTGTTATACATGGTGGAGGTCATGTGATGGTCTGGGGTTGGTGCTGGTAAGGTGGGAGATTTGTACAGGGTAAAAGGGATTGTGAATAAGGAAGGCCATCACTCTGCACCGCCATGCCATACCCAGGGGACAGCGCTTGGTTGGAGCCAATTTCATCCTACAACAGGACAATGACCCTAAACACCTCCAAATTGTGCAAGAACTATTTCCAGCAGAAGCAGCAGCTGGTATTCTATCATAGGTAATGGAGTGGCCAGCGCAGTCACCAGATCACCACCCCATTGTGGGAGCAGCTGGACCGTATGGTACGCCAGAAGTGCCCATCCAACCAATCCAACTTGTGGGAGCTGCTTCTAGAAGCGTGGGGGGCAATTTCTCCAGCTTACCCCAACAGATTAATAGCTAGAATGCCAAAGGTGTGCAATGCTGGAATTGCTGCACAAGGAGGATTCTGGGACGGAAGCAAAGTGTGATGGAAGAACAATGTTATTTCCCATACAAATCAGTATTTCTAACCTTGTCAATGTCTTGTCTCTATTTTCTATTCATTTCACAACGTCTGGTGGTGAAGAAGTGTGACTTTTCATGGAAAGCACTAAATTGTTTGGGTGACCCCAAACCTTTGAACAGTAGTGTATATATACAGGCTGGACTGTGGTGATGCTGCAGCCTTAGTAAATGTATGTAACCGGGGAGGATGGGCTCCGTGCTGCGCTCCTCCTCTGATGCCGATACAGTTACTTGCATTTTTTCCTTCTAGATTTCAAGTACTTTGAGGATGTGGCGGATGAGTTCAGGGAGCAGGAGGGCACGCTGCTGCCGCTCTGGAAGTTCCAGTATGAGAAAGCCAAACGCCTGGCGGTGACTGCCCTCTGCTGGTGAGTGCTGGGATTACATAAACTCCTGGAAGTGACTGCCCTCTGCTGGTGAGTGCTGGGATTACATAAACGCCTGGCGGTGACTGCCCTCTGCTGGTGAGTGCTGGGATTACATAAACGCCTGGCGGTGACTGCCCTCTGCTGGTGAGTGCTGGGATTACATAAACTCCTGGCAGTGACTGCCCTCTGCTGGTGAGTGCTGGGATTACATACTCTCTCCTGGCAGTGACTGCCCTCTGCTGGTGAGTGCTGGGATTACATAAACTCCTGGCAGTGACTGCCCTCTGCTGGTGACTGCTGGGATTACATAAACTCCTGGCAGTGACTGCCCTCTGCTGGTGACTGCTGGGATTACATACTCTCTCCTGGCAGTGACTGCCCTCTGCTGGTGACTGCTGGGATTACATAAACTCCTGGCAGTGACTGCCCTCTGCTGGTGAGTGCTGGGATTACATACTCTCTCCTGGCAGTGACTGCCCTCTGCTGGTGACTGCTGGGATTACATAAACTCCTGGCAGTGACTGCCCTCTGCTGGTGAGTGCTGGGATTACATACTCTCTCCTGGCAGTGACTGCCCTCTGCTGGTGAGTGCTGGGATTACATACTCTCTCCTGGCAGTGACTGCCCTCTGCTGGTGAGTGCTGGGATTACATACTCTCTCCTGGCAGTGACTGCCCTCTGCTGGTGAGTGCTGGGATTACATAAACTCCTGGCAGTGACTGCCCTCTGCTGGTGAGTGCTGGGATTACATAAACTCCTGGCAGTGACTGCCCTCTGCTGGTGAGTGCTGGGATTACACTCCTGGCAGTGACTGCCCTCTGCTGGTGACTGCTGGGATTATATACTCTCCTGGCAGTGACTGCCCTCTGCTGGTGAGTGCTGGGATTACATACTCTCTCCTGGCAGTGACTGCCCTCTGCTGGTGAGTGCTGGGATTACATAAACTCCTGGCAGTGACTGCCCTCTGCTGGTGACTGCTGGGATTACACACTCTCCTGGCAGTGACTGCCCTCTGCTGGTGAGTGCTGGGATTACATACTCTCTCCTGGCAGTGACTGCCCTCTGCTGGTGACTGCTGGGATTACACACTCTCCTGGCAGTGACTGCCCTCTGCTGGTGAGTGCTGGGATTACACACTCTCCTGGCAGTGACTGCCCTCTGCTGGTGACTGCTGGGATTATATACTCTCTCCTGGCAGTGACTGCCCTCTGCTGGTGACTGCTGGGATTACACACTCTCCTGGCAGTGACTGCCCTCTGCTGGTGAGTGCTGGGATTACACACTCTCCTGGCAGTGACTGCCCTCTGCTGGTGACTGCTGGGATTATATACTCTCTCCTGGCAGTGACTGCCCTCTGCTGGTGACTGCTGGGATTACACACTCTCCTGGCAGTGACTGCCCTCTGCTGGTGACTGCTGGGATTACACACTCTCCTGGCAGTGACTGCCCTCTGCTGGTGAGTGCTGGGATTACATAAACTCCTGGCAGTGACTGCCCTCTGCTGGTGACTGCTGGGATTACACACTCTCCTGGCAGTGACTGCCCTCTGCTGGTGACTGCTGGGATTACACACTCTCCTGGCAGTGACTGCCCTCTGCTGGTGAGTGCTGGGATTACATAAACTCCTGGCAGTGACTGCCCTCTGCTGGTGACTGCTGGGATTACATACTCTCTCCTGGCAGTGACTGCCCTCTGCTGGTGACTGCTGGGATTACATACTCTCTCCTGGCAGTGACTGCCCTCTGCTGGTGAGTGCTGGGATTACATAAACTCCTGGCAGTGACTGCCCTCTGCTGGTGACTGCTGGGATTACACACTCTCCTGGCAGTGACTGCCCTCTGCTGGTGAGTGCTGGGATTACATAAACTCCTGGCAGTGACTGCCCTCTGCTGGTGACTGCTGGGATTACACACTCTCCTGGCAGTGACTGCCCTCTGCTGGTGACTGCTGGGATTACACACTCTCCTGGCAGTGACTGCCCTCTGCTGGTGACTGCTGGGATTACATACTCTCTCCTGGCAGTGACTGCCCTCTGCTGGTGACTGCTGGGATTACATACTCTCTCCTGGCAGTGACTGCCCTCTGCTGGTGACTGCTGGGATTACACACTCTCCTGGCAGTGACTGCCCTCTGCTGGTGAGTGCTGGGATTACATAAACTCCTGGCAGTGACTGCCCTCTGGGGTTTCCCGGTGGATAGGCTGCCGGTAGTTAATCGGTGGGGTACAGGTTAACACGGTTCTGTAGCTAAGACTGTGGATTCATGATAAAACTACAAGAACCTCTACATAGTCACCGCGCTCAGAGCCAAGAACACCTCAGTCCATAAGTATCATGGGGGACGTAAAGTACATTATAGATGGGACATATCGGTCATGTGACTGCAGGCGGCTTTATCCTTATATCCTCATATATATGTTCTCTTCTTACAGGAACCCCAAGTACAAGGATCTGTTCGCAGTGGGACACGGGTCATGTAAGTTATTTACTAATGATGGGGATACTACAATATACCTGGTCAGCGCTGTGTATAGCGGAGGGGTCAGCACTGTATATAGTGAGGGGTCAGCACTGTGTATAGCGGAGGGGTCAGCGCTGTGTATAGCGGAGGGGTCAGCACTGTATATAGTGAGGGGTCAGCACTGTGTATAGCGGAGGGGTCAGCACTGTATATAGCGGAGGGGTCAGCACTGTGTATAGCGGAGGGGTGAGCACTGTATATAGCGGAGGGGTGAGCACTGTATATAGCGGAGGGGTCAGCGCTGTGTAAAGCGGAGGGGTCAGCACTGTGTATAGCGGAGGGGTCAGCACTGTATATAGTGAGGGGTCAGCACTGTGTATAGCGGAGGGGTCAGCACTGTGTATAGCGGAGGGGTCAGCGCTGTGTATAGTGGAGGGGTGAGTACTGTGTATAGCGGAGGGGTCAGCACTGTGTATAGCGGAGGGGTCAGCACTGTGTATAGCGGAGGGGTCAGCGCTGTGTATAGCGGAGGGGTCAGCGCTGTGTATAGTGGAGGGGTGAGTACTGTGTATAGCGGAGGGGTCAGCGCTGTGTATAGCGGAGGGGTCAGCGCTGTGTATAGCGGAGGGGTCAGCGCTGTGTATAGCGGAGGGGTCAGCGCTGTGTATATCGGAGGGGTCAGCACTGTGTATAGCGGAGGGGTCAGCGCTGTGTATAGTGAGGGGTGAGCACTGTGTATAGCGGAGGGGTCAGCACTGTGTATAGCGGAGGGGTCAGCGCTGTGTATAGCGGAGGGGTCAGCACTGTGTATAGCGGAGGGGTCAGCACTGTGTATAGCGGAGGGGTCAGCGCTGTGTATAGCGGAGGGGTCAGCGCTGTGTATAGCGGAGGGGTCAGCGCTGTGTATAGCGGAGGGGTCAGCGCTGTGTATAGCGGAGGGGTCAGCACTGTGTATAGTGGAGGGGTCAGCACTGTGTATAGCGGAGGGGTCAGCACTGTGTATAGCGGAGGGGTCAGCACTGTGTATAGCGGAGGGGTCAGCACTGTGTATAGCGGAGGGGTCAGCACTGTGTATAGCGGAGGGGTCAGCACTGTGTATAGCGAAGGGGTCAGCACTGTGTATAGCGGAGGGGTCAGCACTGTGTATAGCGGAGGGGTCAGCACTGTATATAGTGAGGGGTGAGCACTGTGTATAGCGGAGGGGTCAGCACTGTATATAGCGGAGGGGTCAGCGCTGTGTATAGCGGATGGGTCAGCACTGTGTATAGCGGATGGGTCAGCACTGTGTATAGCGGATGGGTCAGCACTGTGTATAGCGGATGGGTCAGCACTGTGTATAGCGGAGGGGTCAGCACTGTGTATAGCGGAGGGGTCAGCACTGTGTATAGTGAGGGGTCAGCGCTGTGTATAGCGGAGGGGTCAGCGCTGTGTATAGCGGAGGGGTCAGCGCTGTGTATAGCGGAGGGGTCAGCGCTGTGTATAGCGGAGGGGTCAGCGCTGTGTATAGTGGAGGGGTGAGTACTGTGTATAGCGGAGGGGTCAGCGCTGTGTATAACGGAGGGGTCAGCACTGTGTATAGCGGAGGGGTCAGCACTGTATATAGTGAGGGGTCAGCGCTGTGTATAGTGGAGGGGTCAGCACTGTGTATAGCGGAGGGGTCAGCACTGTATATAGTGAGGGGTCAGCACTGTGTATAGCGGAGGGGTCAGCGCTGTGTATAACGGAGGGGTCAGCGCTGTGTATAACGGAGGGGTCAGCACTGTATATAGTGAGGGGTCAGCGCTGTGTATAGCGGAAGGGTCAGCACTGTATATAGTGAGGGGTCAGCACTGTGTATAGCGGAGGGGTCAGCACTGTATATAGTGAGGGGTCAGCACTGTGTATAGCGGAGGGGTCAGCACTGTATATAGTGAGGGGTCAGCGCTGTGTATAGCGGATGGGTCAGCACTGTATATAGTGAGGGGTCAGCGCTGTGTATATCGGAGGGGTCAGCGCTGTGTATAGCGGAGGGGTCAGCGCTGTGTATAGCGGAGGGGTCAGCGCTGTGTATAGCGGAGGGGTCAGCGCTGTGTATAGCGGAGGGGTCAGCACTGTGTATATCGGAGGGGTCAGCACTGTGTACAGTGGAGGGGTCAGCACTGTGTATATCGGAGGGGTCAGCACTGTGTATAGTGGAGGGGTCAGCACTGTGTATAGCGGAGGGGTCAGCGCTGTGTATAGCGGAGGGGTCAGCGCTGTGTATAGTGGAGGGGTGAGTACTGTGTATAGCGGAGGGGTCAGCACTGTGTACAGTGGAGGAGTCGCCACCAGTTTCCAGCACAGTTATCAGGCCAGGCCGCTCCTTGGGGGTGTGGTCTATGTAGTCAGTTGCTTATTAACCCCTCCCCCTCTTACCTTTGTCTCCTCCCATCACCACAGATGACTTCATGAAGCAGACCCGGGGGCTGCTGCTCCTCTACACCCTGAAGAACCCCTCGCACCCCGAGTACATCTTCAGTACAGAGAGTGGCATCATGTGCCTGGACGTCCACAGGGATCACCCCTACCTGGTGGCCGTCGGCTTCTATGATGGGAATGTGGCCATCTTCAACCTGAAGTCCGACTCTCCACAGCCAAAATACATGAGCTCGGCAAAGTCCGGGAAACACACCGACCCCGTGTGGCAGGTGAGCGGCCGCCACTGTATACAGGCCATAGCATGGGGGCTGCGTACCTGTGTGCTATATCAGACATGGGGCAGGACTGAGGTGGATAGACATGAACCCTAGACCTACAGGGATATCAGCTATTACCCCCAGGACCTACAGGGATATTAGATATTACCCCCAGGACCTACAGGGATATCAGATATTACCCCCAGGACCTACAGGGATATCAGATATTACCCCCAGGACCTACAGGGATATCAGCTATTACCCCCAGGACCTACAGGCATATCAGATATTACCCCTAGACCTACAGGGATATCAGCTATTACCCCCAGGACCTACAGGCATATCAGATATTACCCCCAGGACCTACAGGGATATTAGATATTACCCCCTAGACCTACAGGGATATCAGATATTACCCCCAGGACCTACAGGGATATCAGATATTACCCCCAGGACCTACAGGGATATCAGATATTACCCCCAGGACCTACAGGGATATTAGATATTACCCCCTAGACCTACAGGGATATCAGATATTACCCCCAGGACCTACAGGGATATCAGATATTACCCCCAGGACCTACAGGGATATCAGATATTACCCCCAGGACCTACAGGGATATCAGATATTACCCCCAGGACCTACAGGGATATCAGATATTACCCCCAGGACCTACAGGGATATCAGATATTACCCCCAGGACCTACAGGGATATCAGATATTACCCCCAGGACCTACAGGGATATCAGATATTACCCCTAGACCTACAGGGATATCAGATATTACCCATAGACCTACAAGGATATCAGATATTACCCCCAGGACCTACTGGGATAAACCCCAGGACCTACAGGGATATCAGATATTACCCCTAGGACCTACAGGAATATCAGATATTACCCCCAGGACCTACAGGGATATCAGATATTACCCCCAGGACCTACTGGGATATCAGATATTACCCCCTAGACCTACAGGTATATCAGTTATTACCCCCTAGACCTACAGGTATATTAGTTATTACCCCCTAGACCTAGAGGGATATCAGATATTACCCCCAGGACCTACAGGGATATTAGATATTACCCCCTAGACCTACAGGGATATCAGATATTACCCCCTAGACCTACAGGGATATCAGATATTACCCCCAGGACCTACAGGCATATCAGATATTATCCCCAGGACCTACAGGGATATTAGATATTACCCCCTAGACCTACAGGGATATCAGATATTACCCCCAGGACCTACAGGGATATCAGATATTACCCCAAGGACCTACAGGGATATCAGATATTACCCCCAGGACCTACAGGGATATCAGATATTACCCCCAGGACCTACAGGGATATCAGATATTACCCCCAGGACCTACAGGGATATCAGATATTACCCCTAGACCTACAGGGATATCAGATATTACCCATAGACCTACAAGGATATCAGATATTACCCCCAGGACCTACTGGGATAAACCCCAGGACCTACAGGGATATCAGATATTACCCCTAGGACCTACAGGGATATCAGATATTACCCCCAGGACCTACAGGGATATCAGATATTACCCCCAGGACCTACTGGGATATCAGATATTACCCCCAGGACCTACTGGGATAAACCCCAGGACCGACAGGGATATCAGATATTACCCCCTAGACCTACAGGTATATCAGATATTACCCCCAGGACCTACTGGGATATCAGATATTACCCCCAGGACCTACTGGGATATCAGATATTACCCCATAGACTTACAGGGATATCAGATATTAGCCCCTTGACTTACAGGGATATCAGATATTACCCCCAGGACCTACAGGGATATCAGATATTACCCCCAGGACCTACTGGGATATCAGATATTACCCCCAGGACCTACTGGGATATCAGATATTACCCCCAGGACCTACAGGTATATCAGTTATTACCCCCTAGACCTACAGGTATATTAGTTATTACCCCCTAGACCTAGAGGGATATCAGATATTACCCCCTAGACCTACAGGTATATCAGTTATTACCCCCTAGACCTACAGGTATATTAGTTATTACCCCCTAGACCTAGAGGGATATCAGATATTACCCCCTAGACCTAGAGGGATATCAGATATTACCCCCAGGACCTAGAGGGATATCAGATATTACCCCCTAGACCTAGAGGGATATCAGATATTACCCCCAGGACCTACAGGGATATCAGATATTACCCCCTAGACCTACAGGGATATCAGATATTACCCCCTAGACCTACAGGGATATCAGATATTACCCCCAGGACCTACAGGGATATCAGATATTACCCCTAGACCTACAGGGATATCAGATATTACCCCCAGGACCTACAGGGATGTCAGATATTAACCCTAGACTTACATGGATATCAGATATTACCCCCAGGACCTACAGGGATATCAGATATTACCCCTAGACCTACAGGCATATCAGATATTACCCCTAGACCTACAGGGATATCAGATATTACCCCTAGATCTACAGGGATATCAGATATTACCCCTAGACCTACAGGGATATCAGATATTACCCCCAGGACCTACAGGGATATCAGATATTACCCCAAGGACCTACAGGGATATCAGATATTACCCCCAGGACCTACAGGGATATCAGATATTACCCCCTAGACCTACAGGGACATCAGATATTACCCCCAGGACCTACAGGGATATCAGATATTACCCCCAGGACCTACAGGGATATCAGATATTACCCCCAGGACCTACAGGGATATCAGATATTACCCCCAGGACCTACAGGGATATCAGATTTTAACCCCTAGATCTACAGCTGTATACTAGTCTATACATATAGGGATATTTGACTCTTCCCCACAATAGATCAGCATGATTCGCCTCATCACAGTCTCTCTGTGGTCTTGGATGCGGTTAGACACCCTCTTTATAAACCTTTACCCTTGTGTTGCCGTGCTGATCCTTAGATGGCTTCCATGTCACCTGAGTGACCCATATAGTTTGAGTACCCCCTGTCTTAGTTAGGGGGGTACATAGAGCAGGTGGTTACAGGTTCACAATGGGTTAATTAGTACAGGGCTGCAGTTCCAGGGCTGTCCACCAGGTGGCGCCCAGAGCCATGGATCCTACTACCATTTCTGTCTACGAGAGTCCTGGGTCTGGGCCATTTCCAGAAACTAAAACTTGTGTCTATTGGATGCGGCCCCCCTGCTCACACGCTGAGGGGGTCCTTTCCCCCCCGCTCACACACTGAGGGGTGGGTCCTCCCCCCCATGCTCCTTATTGTTACACACTTCTCACACTTTTCTTATACAAGTTGTAAAAATAGACAGTGGTAATCAGGACTTATTATAGGGAACAGACCCAAAAGTAAGTGCCCCCCTGCAGATGTCGCCATGTAGCGGCCGTGTATCCTCGTGTAGACCCCCGGCAGTCTGAGGATTGCCTCCTGAGGGTCTATGTTTAACATGGCGGCTGTGATGCATGTGACCGGTTACTGGGGGGCAGATACTTTTGCACATGCATGTTATATATACCCGGGGTCCGGAGATTCCTCGGATTCCGCTCATGTAAGATCACATTGTGCTCCGCGCGGCGTGACGAATAACGGGGAACGCGGAGGGCGGCAATAACTGTATAGAGAACATGGAGACCCCTCTCTCTGTATACTCCCCTCCCTCTGTATACCCCCCTCTCTCTGTATACCCCCCTCTCTGTACCCCTCTGTCTGTATACCCCCCTCTCTCTGTATACTCCCCTCTTTGTATACCCCCTTCTCTCTGCATACCCCCCTCTGTATACCCCCTTCTCTCTGTATACTCCCCTCTCTGTATACCCCCATGTCTCTATTCCCCCCCCTCGTATACCCCCATCTCTGTATACTCCCCTCTCTGTATACCCCCCTCTCTCTGTATACTCCCCTCTCTGTATACCCCCCTCTCTCTGCATACTCCCCTCTCTGTATACCCCCTTCTCTCTGCATACCCCCCTCTCTCTGCATACCCCTCTCTCTGTATACCCCCCTCTCTGTATACCCCCTCTCTGCAAACTCCCCTCTCTGTATACCCCCTGTATACCTCTCTGTATCTTCCCCCCTCTCTCTGTATACCCCCCTCTCTGTGCAAACTCCCCTCTCTCTGTATACCCCCCTCTCTGCATACTCCCCTCTCTGTATACTCCCCTCTCTCTGTATAACCCCCTCTCTGTATACCCCCTTCTCTCTGTATACTCCCCTCTCTGTATACCCCCCTCTCTCTGTATACTGCCCTCTCTCTGTATACCCCCCTCTCTGTATACTTCCCTCTCTGTATACCTCTCTTTCTGTATACCCCCTCTCTCTGTATACTCCTTTGTGTCTGTATACCCACCTCTCTGTATACCACCCTCACTCTTTTTGTCTCCAGGTCACCGTGTCCCCTGTATCCTGACATAGCAGTAGCGGTGTTCTCGCGCCCCCCATCTCTGTGATATGATCAGTATTCATCCAACACATGGAGACTCTATTACCCGGCTAATCGTGCCCGGCTTACTGATGGCCGCTACGGGCGCACGCTGCCTGACTAATAGCCGCCACCACCGCTCACCTGTCATCTACCTGGATAGGGGCCGTCACCTGTCGTATGGTTAACAGATAGCAGGTCGGAGCAGCTGTCCTCCACTCATCGCCAGCTGCACCCTCTAATAAGCTGCAACTTGTCATCACTGACAGCTGTCACAGCCAAACAGCTGTAGGAATGCTGACCTGTGGAACTAACAATCCCAGCATGACCTGGTATACAGCGAGAGAGGGCTGTATACTTATGTGTGCCAGACAAGATGGAATAGAAGAAAACCCTGGAGTTTTCCTCTATTACTGACCTGATGATACCGTCCACCTTTTGGGGCCACAGACCTGCACAGCTGGGCGACCAGGGGTTCAGAGGTCCCTGCACTAGTCCTACAGGACCATCTGTTTCATCCCAGCTCAGCTGCATCCATGTGTTTTATTACTGTACTGGGTCATGTGATCACCAGTCTGACCCCAGACCTGCAGAGTGGCCCCATATCCCTGCACAGCTGGGCGACCAGGGGTTCAGAGGTCCCAGCACTAGTCCTACAGCGCCATCTGTTTCATCCCAGCTCAGCTGTATCCATGTGTTTCATTACTGTACTGGGTCATGTGATCACCAGTCTGACCACCAGACCTGCAGTGTGGCCCCATATTCCTGGACAGCTGGGAGACCAGGGGTTCAGAGGTCCCAGCACTAGTCCTACAGCGCCATCTGTTTCATCCCAGCTCAGCTGTATCCATGTGTTTCATTACTGTACTGGGTCATGTGATCACCAGTCTGACCACCAGAAAATCACAGTGTTCAATGTGCCAGAGGAAGTGGCCATCATCAGACCCCTCCCCCACCCTTTACACTGCTGCTGCCGCTAACACCGGTTACATAGTTGCAGAACGTTTTTATCGGTAAAACATTTGGTGCAGCTGTGAATGTGACTGTAGCTGGAGAGACGAGCGATGGGACCCTGGGCTCGCCGGCAGCCCATCCTCCACAGGGAGAGACACCCCCCACCCCGCTCATTGATTTCCTCTATAATGGGGCAAATATTGAATGATGAAAATCCCAATTAATAGGAAGGGAATGAGGATTGTCCTGAACGTGCGAGAAAGTTGTGAGGACGCATTACAGGACGGGAGCATAGAGGGTGAGCCGGCCATAATGGGGCGCCCGGAGCCAGGGGAAGCTGGTGTCTGCCCTCTATTATATATATATATATATATATATATATATACTGTGTATATATATACTGTGTGTATATATATATATATATATATATATATATATTAGCGCCTCCAGACTGGCGCCAGCCTCAGTGTGTAACCCTCTCATCACCAGGTGAAATGGCAGAAAGACGACCTGGACAAGAACCTCAACTTCTTCTCTGTGTCCTCAGACGGGCGAGTCGTGTCCTGGACTCTGATCAAGGTGAGTGATAGAGAAAAGAAATGGACTGCACCTCACAAATAACTCAAATCAAATGCAATTTATTTCACATAAATACAGGGGACAAAACGATTAAAAACACTTACAATACATACAATCCACTGGCCATGATGCGGCCCACTGGATCCAAACCCACCAACTCAATATCTCATATATATCTCTTCCAATATATATATGTATATATATATATATATATACATATATATATATACTATATCGACGATAATAAAGTTATAGACCGTACACCACATATCTCACTGACAATGGGATTTGGACTTGTGGAGCGGGTACCTACAATATCGCGATATCATGTGCAGCCCTATCTGATTCGGTGACTTTACGATCATGTGACCGGAACAAGATGGCGCCGGGTCCGCTGATCCTGGACTCCCATGTGCTTTGTGAGTACTGTTATTGCTATGCACCTGTATGTGATCTAATCGTTTATTCACCTATATATAGTAGCATTAGGGATACATTCATCCCTGAGGAAGTCCGTGGGACAGAACGCGTGGGAGCTCTGTCTCTACCCACCATGTGACGGCCATACTGGTTGTATTGTGCTCATATATTCTGAGTGGGGACAGAACGCGTGGGATGCTCTGTCGTTAGCCTCCCGCTCATAATGGGAGTCTATGGGAGGCGCACGCTCATGCTCTATCCGCGCTGAAGAATGAACATGTAACTATTCCGCTAGTTTTGCTCAGTGGGAACGGGGCCTAACATGGTGCCAGTCCAATTGTAATAGTGAGTGGTAGAGAGCACAGCTCCGTAGTATAATACAGAATGTAACGCAGGATCAGTACAGGATCAGTATACATTACTGATCCTGAGTTACATTCTGTATACACAGTGACCCCACTAGCAGAATAGTGATTGCAGCTCTGGGGTATAATACAGGATATAACTCAGGATCAGTAATGTAATATATGTATTGCCTGTAGCTCTGGACATATATTCCTCAGTGGTGTCTGTGCGGCTGTGATCTGTAGGAGGAGATGGCGGTTGTCACCTTAGTGAGATGAGAGTTTCCAGGCTGCTGGGATGTCGCCATGTGGTGTAATAAGCGTCCTGTCTCCTGCAGAATGAACTGGTTCACACGGACGTCATCAGGTTGTCAGCGGAAAGATCTACGCAGGACAATTCCGAGGGTGTCCAGCTGCAGACACATGGTATGAGCACCCGGGCCCCCGGCACAGCATCTGTACAGCTCCGGGTATACTGACAATGCGCGTACAGGGCCGGGTATACTGACACTGGGCATACAGGGCCGGGTATACTGATACAGCATCTGTACAGCTCCGGGTATACTGACACTGTGTGTACAGGGCCGGGTATACTGACACTGGGCATACAGCTCCGGGTATACTGACACAGCATCTGTACAGCTCCGGGTATACTGACACTGCGCGTACAGGGCCGGGTATACTGACACTGTGTGTACAGGGCCGAGTATACTGACACTGCGCATACAGGGCCGAGTATACTGACACAGCATCTGTACAGCTCCGGGTATACTGACACTGCACGTACAGGGCCGGGTATACTGACACTGTGTGTACAGGGCCGGGTATACTGACACTGGGCGTACAGCGCCGGGTATACTGACACTGGGCGTACAGGGCCGGGTATACTGACACTGCGCATACAGGGCCGAGTATACTGACACAGCATCTGTACAGCTCCGGGTATACTGACACTGCGCGTACAGGGCCGGGTATACTGACACTGTGTGTACAGGGCCGGGTATACTGACACTGCGCATACAGGGCCGGGTATACTGACACTGCGCATACAGGGCCGAGTATACTGACACAGCATCTGTACAGCTCCGGGTATACTGACACTGCGCGTACAGGGCCGGGTATACTGACACTGTGTGTACAGGGCCGGGTATACTGACACTGCGCATACAGGGCCGGGTATACTGACACTGGGCGTACAGGGCCGGTTATACTGACACTGGGCGTACAGGGCCGGTTATACTGACACTGTGTGTACAGGGCCGGGTATACTGACACTGTGTGTACAGGGCCGGGTATACTGACACTGTGTGTACAGGGCCGGGTATACTGACACTGTGTGTACAGGGCCGGGTATACTGACACTGTGTGTACAGGGTTGGGTATACTGACACTGCGCATACAGGGCCGGGTATACTGACACTGCGCATACAGGGCCGGGTATACTGACACTGCGCATACAGGGCCGGGTATACTGACACTGGGCGTACAGGGCCGGGTATACTGACACTGCGCATACAGGGCCGGGTATACTGACACTGCACATACAGGGCCGGGTATACTGACACTGGGTGTACAGGGCTGAGTATACTGACACAGCATCTGTACAGGGCCGGGTATACTGACACTGGGCGTACAGGGCCGGGTATACTGACACTGGGCGTACAGGGCCGGGTATACTGACACTGGGCGTACAGGGCCGGGTATACTGACACTGGGCGTACAGGGCCAGTTATACTGACACTGGGCGTACAGGGCCGGTTATACTGACACTGGGCGTACAGGGCCGGTTATACTGACACTGGGCGTACAGGGCCGGGTATACTGACACAGCATCTGTACAGCTCCGGGTATACTGACACTGCGCGTACAGGGCCGGTTATACTGACACTGTGTGTACAGGGCCGGGTATACTGACAATGCGCGTACAGGGCCGGGTATACTGACAATGCGCGTACAGGGCCGGGTATACTGACACTGCGCATACAGGGCTGAGTATACTGACACAGCATCTGTACAACTCCGGGTATACTGACACTGCGCGTACAGGGTCGGGTATACTGACACTGCGCATACAGGGCCGAGTATACTGACACAGCATCTGTACAGCTCCGGGTATACTGACACTGCGCGTACAGGGCCGGGTATACTGACACTGGGCATACAGGGCCGTGTATACTGACACAGCATCTGTACAGCTCCGGGTATACTGACACTGCGCGTACAGGGCCGGGTATACTGACACTGCGCATACAGGGCCGGGTATACTGACACTGGGTGTACAGGGCTGAGTATACTGACACAGCATCTGTACAGGGCCGGGTATACTGACACTGGGCGTACAGGGCCGGGTATACTGACACTGGGCGTACAGGGCCGGGTATACTGACACTGCGCGTACAGGGCCGGGTATACTGACACTGTGTGTACAGGGCCGGGTATACTGACACTGCGCATACAGGGCCGGGTATACTGACACTGGGCGTACAGGGCCGGTTATACTGACACTGGGCGTACAGGGCCAGTTATACTGACACTGTGTGTACAGGGCCGGGTATACTGACACTGTGTGTACAGGGCCGGGTATACTGACACTGTGTGTACAGGGCCGGGTATACTGACACTGTGTGTACAGGGCCGGGTATACTGACACTGTGTGTACAGGGCCGGGTATACTGACACTGTGTGTACAGGGTTGGGTATACTGACACTGCGCATACAGGGCCGGGTATACTGACACTGCGCATACAGGGCCGGGTATACTGACACTGCGCATACAGGGCCGGGTATACTGACACTGGGCGTACAGGGCCGGGTATACTGACACTGCGCATACAGGGCCGGGTATACTGACACTGGGTGTACAGGGCTGAGTATACTGACACAGCATCTGTACAGGGCCGGGTATACTGACACTGGGCGTACAGGGCCGGTTATACTGACACTGTGTGTACAGGGCCGGGTATACTGACAATGCGCGTACAGGGCCGGGTATACTGACAATGCGCGTACAGGGCCGGGTATACTGACACTGCGCATACAGGGCTGAGTATACTGACACAGCATCTGTACAACTCCGGGTATACTGACACTGCGCGTACAGGGTCGGGTATACTGACACTGCGCATACAGGGCCGAGTATACTGACACAGCATCTGTACAGCTCCGGGTATACTGACACTGCGCGTACAGGGCCGGGTATACTGACACTGGGCATACAGGGCCGTGTATACTGACACAGCATCTGTACAGCTCCGGGTATACTGACACTGCGCGTACAGGGCCGGGTATACTGACACTGGGCGTACAGGGCCGGTTATACTGACACTGGGCGTACAGGGCCGGGTATACTGACACTGGGCGTACAGGGCTGAGTATACTGACACAGCATCTGTACAGCTCCGGGTATACTGACACTGCGCGTACAGGGCCGGGTATACTGACACTGTGCATACAGGGCCGGGTATACTGACACTGTGCGTACAGGGCCGGGTATACTGACACTGGGCGTACAGGGCCGGTTATACTGACACTGGGCGTACAGGGCCGGTTATACTGACACTGGGCGTACAGGGCCGAGTATACTGACACAGCATCTGTACAGCTCCGGGTATACTGACACTGCGCGTACAGGGCCGGGTATACTGACACTGTGCATACAGGGCCGGGTATACTGACACTGTGTGTACAGGGCCGGGTATACTGACACTGTGCGTACAGGGCCGGTTATACTGACACTGGGCGTACAGGGCCGGTTATACTGACACTGGGCGTACAGGGCTGGGTATACCGACGCTGTGCGTACAGGGCCGGGTATACTGACACTGAGCTACAGGGCCGGGTATACTGACACTGGGCTACAGGGCCGGGTATACTGACTCTGTGTGTACAGCCCTGTGTACACTGACAGTCTATTTCTCGTCCTGCAGGGAGCGGTACATCCTTCGATTTCCACGGACAGATTGATTACCTCTTCCTGGTGGGCACAGAGGAGGGCAGGATACATAAGGTACTGGGCACCACCAGCTTTATGGTTGTTATATGTCTCTGTGGGTCACATGGATATACATCAGGCACAAGGCGGGAGTGGGGGCTGGAGGGGTGAGGTCATCCCCCTGGTCCCCCACAGTCACAGCCGTCCTTGGGGGTCCTCCCTGATCTTTGAACCTCTACCAGTAGAATCCCACCTTGAACAAAGACTTTTAATTCTTTATTGTCTTTCACTTTTTCTCTAGTCACCTCCAGAGCTGCGATCACACTTCTGCAGAGGTTTCTCCCCAGTCTTTGGCCTTGTGACCCAACAGTTAACCATTTCCTGAGCGTCTACAGTGCAGGGCAGATATGTGAGTGCAGCTCCGGAGGTGACTGCCATCTCTCTGTAGTAACCAAGTATTTGATGTTATCTCTGGACGGAGCTCCCCTTTAACCAGCCGAGCCGCTGCCATACCATGTCACGTGCCACGCCACAAAAAGACCAGTCAGTGGTCACCAAGGGGTTAAGGACGTCTTTGTTCTTGAGAAAATTGCCGATTCCTCCTAATCCCACTTAGAGCCCCCGGTCTGTGGCGGTCCGCGCCGTAATCCCCCCTCTATCCGTGTAATTGGATTTGGTTGTGATGCAGAAACCTTAAATTGCAGAGACGCAGATAATCTGAGGGAGCGGGAGGAGAGCGCTGCCTGATATAGACCCCGGCCGCGGGCGCAATAGTACCGCCATACTGTACAGCTGCCCCCTTATTGACCCTATAGGAGGCCGGTGACATGACGGGACGTGGTAGGCGATCAGAGGCAGCCGTCACAGCGGGATAGGAATCTAATTGTCTGTGTGAGCCTCCCCCCTCCCCCGCCATGTGTAGAGCGCCCCCCCCCGCCATGTGTAGAGCGCCCCCCCCCCCCCCGCCATGTGTAGAGCGCCCCCCCGCCGTGTGTAGAGCGCCCCCCCTACCATGTGTAGATCCCCCCTGCCATGTGTAGATCCCCCCCGCCTAGTGTAGAGAACCCCCCACCATGTGTAGAACGCCCCCCGCCATGTGTAGAGCGCCCCCCCCGCCATGTGTAGAGCGCCCCCCCGCCATGTGTAGAGCGCCCCCCCCCGCCCTGTGTAGAGCGCCCCCCCCGCCATGTGTAGAGCGCCCCCCCGCCATGTGTAGAGCGCCCCCCCGCCATGTGTAGAGCGCCCCCCGCCATGTGGAGAGCGCCCCCCGCCATGTGGAGAGCGCCCCCCCGCCATGTGTAGAGCGCGCCCCCCCCGCCATGTGTAGAGCGCCCCCCCGCCATGTGTAGAGCGCCCCCCCCGCCATTTGTAGAGCGCGCCCCCCCCCGGCCATATGTAGAGTGCCCCCTCCCGCCATGTGTAGAGCCCCCACCACCATGTGTAGAGCGCCCCCCCGCCATGTGTAGAGCGCCCCCCCGCCATGTGTAGAGCGCCCCCCCGCCATGTGTAGAGAACCCCCCCGCCATGTGTAGAGCGCCCCCCCGCCATGTGTAGAGCGCCCCCCCGCCATGTGTAGAGAACCCCCCCACCATGTGTAGAGCGCGCCCCCCCCCCCCCCCGCCATGTGTAGAGAACCCCCCCCGCCATGTGTAGAGCGCGCCCTCCCCGCCATGTGTAGAGAACCCCCCCCGCCATGTGTAGAGCACCCCATGCCCTTCCCCCCTGTCCGGCCTTGTGTGCCCCCATCAGAGCTGTCATCTGCTGTGCTCCTGTTACCTGTCACCAGTGCCGTCTTCTCTCCGGCAGTGCTCCAAGGCGTACTCCAGCCAGTTCCTGGACACGTTTGAGGCTCACAATATGGCGGTGGACACCGTGCGATGGAATCCATTCCACCCCAAAGTCTTCATCACCTGCAGCTCCGACTGGACTGTGAAGATCTGGGAACACAGTGTAAAGTACGTATGTCCTTCCACCATTATATACCCCCCCCCCCCAATACTGTGAGAGACCACACCCCTTCCACTAAGCCTCGCCCACTGCAGCACATATGGGGGGGGACCCATTGTGATGCATCCTAAGCACTCGGAGCACTCTTGCCATCACCAGTAACGCTGACACCTAATTCCATCCCCGCAGGAAGCCCATGTTTGTGTTTGACCTGAACTCTGCTGTGGGAGACGTCGCATGGTCGCCATATTCTTCCACCGTGTTTGCGGCGGTCACTACAGACGGCAAGGTAAGAAGTAGCGTCTGCCATCTGGTGATTGGTTATTACAGGTCACATGATTGAGCTCCCATCTGAACAGCGGCCAGTGATCTGGATGTGGTCCCTCCTTACTATTTCTCCTCCCCTGCTACCTTCCTTCTTCCTGCCCCCTCCTTCCTTCCCTCTTCTCTCTCCCCTCCTTTTCCTTCCTCCTTTTCCCTCTTTCCTCCTCTCTCTCTTCCTCCTTTCTTCGCTCCTCTCTCCCTCCTTCCTCTCTTCCTTCCTTCCTCTCTTTCTCCTTCCTTTCCTCTTCCCTCCTCTCTGTCCCTTGCTTCCTTTCTTCCCTCTCTCTTTCCTCCTCTCTCTCTTCCTCCTTTCTTCACTCCTCTCTCCCCCTTCCTTCCTTTCTCTCACTCTTCCCTCCTCTTTGTCCCCTTCCTCTCCCTTTCTTCCCCTTCCTTCCTCTCTTCCTTCCTTCCTCTCTTCCTCCTTCCTTTCCTCTTCCCTCCTCTCTGTCCCTTGCTTCCTTTCTTCCCTCTCTCTTCATTCCTCTCTCTCCCTCCTTTCTTCCCTCCTCCTATTCTTCTCCCCTATACCATTCCTTCCTTCCCTCCTTCCTCTCTCTCACCCTCCTTTCTTCCCTCCTCACTCTTTCCTACTCCCTCTCTTCCCTCCTCTATCTCTTCCTCTGTCCCTCCTTCCTTTCCTGTCCTCTCCTCTCCCCCCCTCTCTTCCCTCCTCTCGCTCTTCCTCCTTTCTTCCTTCCTCTCTTTCTCCCTCCTTTGTTCCCTCCCTCCTTCCTCTCTCTCTTTCCTCCTCTCTCTCTCTCCCTCCTTTCTTCCATCCTTCCTTCCTTCCTCTCTTCCCTCTATCTCCCTCCTTTCTTCCCTCCTCTCTCTCTCTCTCTCTCTCTCCCTCCTTTCTTCCCTACACTCTCTCTTCCCTCTCTCTCCCTCCTTTCTTCCCCCCCTCTCTCTCTCCTTTCTTCCCTCTTCTCTCTCTTCCCTCCTCTCTATCTCCCTCCTCTCTCTCTCTCCCTCCTCTCTCTCTCCCTCCTCTCTCTCTTCCCTCCTCTCTATCTCCCTCCTTTCTTCCCTCTCTCTCCCTCCTCTCTCCCTCCTCTCTCTCTTCCATCCTCTCTCTCTCCCTCCTTTCTTCCCTACACTCTCTCTTCCCTCTCTCTCCCTCCTTTCTTCCCCCTCTCTCTCTCCTTTCTTCCCTCTTCTCTCTCTCTCCCTCCTCTCTCTCTCCCTCCTCTCTCTCTTCCCTCCTCTCTATCTCCCTCCTTTCTTCCCTCTCTCTCCCTCCTCTCTCCCTCCTCTCTCTCTTCCATCCTCTCTCTCTCCCTCCTTTCTTCCCTCCTCTCTATCTCCCTCCTTTCTTCCCTCTCTTTCCCTCCTTTCTTCCCTCCTCTCTATCTCCCTCCTTTCTTCCCTCTCTTTCCCTCCTTTCTTCCCTCCTCTCTATCTCCCTCCTTTCTTCACTCTCTCTCCCTCCTCTCTATCTCTTCCCTCCTCTCTATCTCCCTCCTTTCTTCCCTCTCTCTCCCTCCTCTCTTCCCTCCTCTCTCTCTTCCATCCTTTCTTTCCTCTCTCCCTCCTTTCTCTCTCTTCCCTCCTCTCTATCTCCCTCCTTTCTTCCCTCTCTCTCCCTCCTCTCTTCCCTCCTCTCTCTCTCTTCCCTCCTTTCTTCCCTCTCTCTCTTCCCTCCTCTCTTCCCTCCTCTCTCTCTTCCCTCCTCTCTATCTCCCTCCTTTCTTCCCTCTCTCTCTTCCCTCCTCTCTCTCTCCCTCCTTTCTTCCCTCTCTCTTCCTTCTTCCTTTCCTCTCCCCTCCTCTCCCTTTCTCTCCCCTTGTTTTCTTAATGGCTCCTCGTCCTTATATTTCACACTTATTATAGGCAGTTATCTGGGGAAGCCTCCTGAGTGATTCTTAGTAATTTCGCTGACTTCACAGTCCTCCTCCTCCGTCTTATTTCCCCTGTCTGAGGGTCATCCCCGGGGGATCCTTCTCCCCCATCACCACTTACTGACAATAAACGTCCATCATAAGAAATAACTCACACGCTGGGTCCCGGCAGAGAGTTAGCTGGAGGTTCTGCAGCTGCCGCTGCTTATTCTGCTGAGTCCATGGAAATCCTGATGACTACGATGTTTTACACTAGTTATGGAGGGGAAAGGCGAACAACATGTACAAGGAGATGGATGGGCTACACAGAACGTATCCATCTGAAAGCTACTTGACCCTGAGACGTTACCTTGGGGTCTCCACTACAGGTTTTGCGCTGGGGCCTCCTTTCTCATGGTATCCTCCCATGTGGCGACCATTACAGAATCAGAGGCATCTTCTCCAAGCCTTCAAGGTGTCCTGATTGGCAGAGCGGCTCGGTCACTCAGTGAATGAACCCTCTGCTTCCATATCAGTCCCATGTAACCAGGCTGATCTCTAGGAAAGATGAGCATTTAACCGCTCCTTGCCTGGATAGCACAGAAGGGGTTAACAGCCTGGTGACCTTATGGGTTAAATGCACCATATCGCAGGCACTTAAAGCGGCTGCTTCTTCTTCCTTTCTTAATAAAATGTTTTATCCACTTGACGGATTTTGCTCTGGAGCGAGAGCAGCGTCTGGCGTAAAACGTCTCAGAAGTCTGACGGAGCCTGCGGTCCTGGGAAATACGAGCCATGATTTGTCATGTTGTGGAGTCAGCCATGTGCTTGGCCTCCGATCCCTTTTCGTCCTCCAGGGTCTTCATCACTCACAAGGATGCCATTGTTCGGCCTCCAGCAGATCCTGGCAGCGCAGAGTTATAAATGGACGAAAATTCTCAGAGGAGCCGAAGCAGGTTCATTGCCTGAGAACGTTCCACTTGTTCTGATCTCCAGCCTGGACAGCTGCGAGCAGACGGCGCAGGAGAGGACTCGCAGCTGATGGAGGGGGATGTAGTGTCACCCGTGAACTCCAACATTCCTCTTGGCCTCCAGTCACATGTTATAACTCCATTAACTTGTGCAGAAGACAATAGGAGAAGGGATAGAGACAATGCCAGGTATTGAAACATATCACTGGGGCCGAGCCTGAAATGTGTGATCAATACGGGGCCCGGGTTCATATAACTGGTACGGGACCCAAAGGAAACCAATATAAAGCCAAGAGCCTGTAACCAGTATGGAAACAAGAAGCTTATAGCCAGTATGGAGCCAAGGAACTTATAGCCAGTATGGAGCCAAGGAACTTATAGCCAGTATGGAGCCAAGGAGCTTATAGCCGGTATGGCACCAAGAAACTTATAGCCGGTATGGCGCTAGGGAACTTATAGCCGGTATGGAGCCAAGGAGCTTATAGTTGGTATGGAGCCAAGGAGCTTATAGTCGATATGGCGCCAAGGAACTTATAGCCAGTATGGAGCCAAGGAGCTTATACTCGATATGGCGCCAAGGAGCTTATAGCCGGTATGTAGCCAAGGAGCTTATAGCCGCTATGTAGCCAAGGAGCTTATAGTCGATATGGCGCCAAGGAACTTATAGTCGATATGGCGCCAAGGAACTTATAGCCGGTATGAAGCCAAGGAGCTTATAGTTGGTATGGAGCCAAGGAGCTTATAGTCGATATGGCGCCAAGGAACTTATAGCCAGTATGGAGCCAAGGAGCTTATAGTTGGTATGGAGCCAAGGAGCTTATAGTCGATATGGCGCCAAGGAGCTTATAGTTGGTATGGAGCCAAGGAGCTTATAGTCGATATGGCGCCAAGGAACTTATAGCCAGTATGGAGCCAAGGAGCTTATAGTCGATATGGAGCCAAGGAGCTTATAGTCGATATGGCGCCAAGGAACTTATAGCCAGTATGGAGCCAAGGAGCTTATAGTCGATATGGCGCCAAGGAACTTATAGCCGGTATGTAGCCAAGGAGCTTATAGTCGATATGGCGCCAAGGAACTTATAGCCGGTATGAAGCCAAGGAGCTTATAGCTGATGGGTGCTAAGGAGCTTGACCTGGATCAGTGCAGGACCTTGGAACTTATGACCAGTGCTGGACCTGGGTGCTACAACTGGTGATGGACCAGGGAACCTATGACTAATTCTAGAACCAAGAACCTATGACTGGTTATAGACCTGAGAACCTACGATTGGTGCTGGACCTGGAAACATAAGACGGTGTTTGATCTGGGAATCTATAGGAGGTTGAGCACTGGAATGAGGTGAACAGATGGATAAATAACATGTAATGAGGCGGATATTGAGGTGTAACCTATCTTTAGTACATGCAGCGATGCCTGCAGCTCATACCCCATCATCTCTACTTATCCAATATCATTCCTACATGCTGACGAGACGTCCTCGTATATTTAGAATTTTCATCACCTTGTTGGCTAATTCATTTTACTTCGGGGAAAATATTGCTAACTGTACGTCTGGCTCCCGCAGGTCAAGTACAATCACATTACCATACTTTAATATTTATTTCCTCCATTTCATACATGCTGAGGACTAATGAGCCGAGGAAGAAGAGCGGGTCACACGATAGAGCGGTTATTACACATCCAGATGAGCGTTCCGTCCTCTCGAATAATCAGCCGAGGCTTCAGACTCACCTACTGATCCCACAGCCTCAGTTCTCATCACTCCGGATATATGATGCCTCATTAGGAGTTCTCATTGTCAGGCTGGGTTGTGGTGGGCAAAAAAAGCTCATTTGTTTTGTGATACAGAAACTTACAGTGATCCCAGAACTGATTGAAAAACAGATGCAGGCTTATGGTTTGTGACCAGTGCTTTGTGATCTGTAAGGAAGTCACGTCAAGTAGGCCAAGAAGTAGTTATAGTTAGGATGAAAGTCCTGAAATAGAGATCTAGGTCATGATCAGTGATCACTATGAACATCAAGAAATGTAGAACAAGATCCTGACTAGTGATTACCATGAGCTTCATAAAATTTAGAGGCCCTTAGTGACACCAGTGGTCGCCATGAACGTTATGAAATGTAGAGCAGGATTATAAGCAGTGGTCGTCAGGAATGTCATGAAATGTAGAACAAGATTCAAGATTATTACCAGTGGCCACCAGGAAGGTCATGAAATTAAAAGGAACGATTATAACTTGAGAACATAATAAAATGTAGAGCAAGATCATAACCAGTGGTTCCATGCACATCTTGAAACGTAGGGTGAGATCATAACCAGTGGCCGCCATGAACTTCATGAAATGTAAAGCAAGATCATAACCATAATGAAAAGAATAATAATAATGAAATGGAGTGGCAAGATCGTGACTAGTGGTTACCATAGACATCAGGAAATTCAGAGTAAAATCATAATCAGTGGTCACCAAGAATTTCATGAAAGGTAGAAGAAGATCATGACTTTTGGTCACCAAGAACTACATGAAATAAGGATTAAGAACGTGACCAGTGGTTGCCATAAACATCATGAAATGTAGAGCATGATTATAACCATTGGTCATCAGTAGTGTCATGAAATGTAGAACAACATCCTGACTCATGGTTACCGTGAATATTTTGGAATGCAACGCAAGATCATAATCATGAATGCCATTAAATACAAAGCAAAATTAGTACCAATGGTCACCAAGAATGTCAAGGAATATAAGGAAAGATCATAACTAACTAGTGGTCACCATGAACATCTTGGAACATAGTGAGATCATAACCAGTAATCACCACGAGCATAAAATGTAGAGGCAGATTGTGACCAGTGGTTGCTGTGAACATCTTGGGACGTAGAGTGAGATCATAACCACTGGTCACAAGTAGCAGAATGTGACCAGAGGTTGCCATGAATGTCATGAAAGGTGGAGCAAGATCATAACCAGTGGTTATCAGGAATTTTGTGAAACGTAGAACAAGATTATTACCAATGGTCTTCAAGAAATATTTCATGGAATATAACATAATATAACATAACCAGTGGTTCCATGAACATATTGGAATCTAGAGTGAGATTATAAGCAGTGGTTGCCATAAACATCATGAAATATAAAGAAAAATTATGATTGCCATAAACATCATGGAACACAAAAATAATAACCAATGGTCGTTGTGAGCGCTAGGAAATAAAGAGCAAGATTAGGACCAAGAATGTCATGGAATATAGAGAAGATGAAAGCCAGTGGTCACCATGAACTTAAGCAGATATAGAGCAAGATCATAACCAGTGGTCACCATAAACATCATGGAGGTCATGATTCATGGCTACATGGATTGTAAAGATGGGTCGCAATCTACGGTCTCTTTGAAAGTCATGGAAATTACAGAAGGGTATGATCGATAAAAAAATGTTTTAGAACATAGAGTAAGTTGAAGATCCATGGAATGTAGCGTTTGGTAACCATCCATGGATACTCATGGGCTTTCTCATTTCAGTGGTGGCAATTTTAGTCACAGCTGAGCATTAACCTCATGGAATGCACAGCTTGGTACTGGTCTATGGCCGTTATTTAGGTCTTACAACGTCAAGTGAGGATTCGATCAATGGTCAATCCGAGCATCCCAGAATAGAGTATACCGTCAATGTTGGCGTGACTTTCCCATGATGTAGCGCTGGGTAATGACTATTGATCACTTGTGTTCTCCCATCATCTCCTCATCATTATGGAGGATCTAAGACTTGATCTCTCCATTGTTTATGCAGCTCCAGCAGAGCCTTTCTCCCGGAGGTCATCTGGCTACACACAAAATGCCACAATCTTTGTCAGACATGGTTCTTATTACAGAGGGCCATGGGCCACCATCACTCCTATGTTATCCATGAGATTGACCTTTATTTCATGAGGAAACATGAGGGAGCAGGAGACGAGCCGGGAATAAATAAACATCTCCTTGCAGCCTCAAGTAGTGATCCCTGTCGCCTCCTCGGTCAGACCCTTCATGTTGTGAATGAGCTGCCAGCCGCTCCTCCGACTTTAGGCACTTTAATCATTTTGAGAATAAGTGTGGCAATTATTATGGACGCGTTCCGGAGAGACACGACTCATGCTTAACCTCAGCTGATAAAATAATCACAAACAAGAATTCAACTTACGGTACCATGGCGTCCGCCGAGAACACAACAAGGGCGGTAATGTCACAGGGAGGGCTATTATAATGATGTATAAACATAATGCGGCCCTTCATTGAGGGACCTCAGCGTAGACTGGAGGCTCCTGATGACACCACACAGCATGGAAGACGAGACAAGTAATGGAATGAAGCTGTGGCCTCCACCAGTACAAGTGTCACCGCAGCCCCCACTGAGTAATAGAATGAAGCTGTGGCCCCCACCAGTACATCAGCGTCACCATGGCCCCCACTGAGTAATAGAATGAAGCTGTGGCCCCCACCAGTACATCAGTGTTACCGCAGTCCCCACTGAGTAATAGAATAAAGCTGTGGCCCCCACCAGTACATCAGTGTCACCGCAGCCCCCACTGAGTAATAGAATAAAGCTGTGGCCCCCACCAGTACATCAGTGTCACCATGGCCCCCACTGAGTAATAGAATGAAGCTGTGGCCCCCACCAGTACAACAGTGTCACTGCAGCCCCCACAATGAGTAATAGAATGAAGCTGTGGCCCCCACCAGTACATCAGTGTCACCATGGCCCCCACTGAGTAATAGAATGAAGCTGTGGCCCCCACCAGTACATCAGTGTCACCGCAGCCCCCACTGAGTAATAGAATGAAGCTGTGGCCCCCACCAGTACATCAGTGTCACCGCAGCCCCCACTGAGTAATAGAATGAAGCTGTGGCCCCCACCAGTACATCAGTATCACCACAGCTCCCACAATGAGTAATAGAATGAAGCTGTGGCCTCCACCAGTACATCAGTGTCACCGTGGCTCCCCCACTGAGTAATAGAATGAAGCTGTGGCCCCCACCAGTACATCAGTGTCACCGTGGCCCCCACTGAGTAGTACAATGAAGCTGTGGCCTCCACCAGTACTCAGTGGGGGCCACGGTGACGCTGATGTACTGTTGGGGGCCACAGCTTCATTCTACTACTCAGTGGGGGCCATGGTGACACTGATGTAATAGAATGAAGCTGTGGCCCTCTACAGTACATCAGTGTTACCGCAGCCCCCACTGAGTAATAGAATGAAGCTGTGGCCCCCACCAGTGTATGATATGAGGGGTCATGCTATGATGTGATGGAATCATTGATCCAGGGCTGTATTCTCCCCTCAGCTGTCCCTGTATACGGTCAGGTACACACAAGCATTATATACAGCAGTGACCTGGAGGATTATGATGTCACTTTATGGCAGCAATATTATAACTTCATCCCAGGCTATAAGAAGATTATGTGTCAGTGATATCACGTATTCCAGCATCCCCCTCCCTTGTGGTGTCATCTGATGGGAGCGTTTGCCCAGCTGCTGTATGCAGTCACTATATGGCAGTATAATTATGTGGGAGCTGTATAGCACTGGTATACAGTCACTATATGGCAGTATTATGTGGGAGCTGTATAGCACTGGTATGCAGTCACTATATGGCAGAATAATTATGTGGGAGCTGTGAAGCACTGGTATGCAGTCACTATATGGTAGTATTATGTGGGAGCTGTGAAGCACTGGTATGCAGTCACTATATGGCAGAATAATTATGTGGGAGCTGTATAGCACTGGTATGCAGTCACTATATGGTAGTATTATTATGTAGGAGCGGTGGGTGAGAATGTAGAGCGGTGGGTGAGGATGCAGAGCGGTGGGTAAGGATGCAGAGCGGTGGCTGAGGATGCAGAGCGGTGGGTGAGGAATCAGAGCGGTGGGTGAGGATGCAGAGCGGTGGGTGAGGATGCAGAGCGGTGGGTGAGGATGTCGAGCAGTGGGTTGCAGGCCTGGAGAGGGGGGTACTGCGGCATGCTGGCCGTGCTCTGCTCCCCTCCCCCTACCTCCAGGTTCACAGTCAGGACCATTTGCATGAGACTTTGTGCCGTCTGCCTGATAACGCTGCAGCTTCATTGTTTCCGGCAGATTTGCATAATGGAAATGTGTGGTGTGATGTGTGTGTATGGCAGTGAGGTGTGAGACGGAGTGAGGGGGGGGGGGGGTCGTGAGGGGGCATCATCGGCCTCCCATCATGTATGGAGCACATGCGGCCCCAGCTCTGGTTATACCATATAGACTTCATAGACCCCCAGCCAAACCCCACCCACGGGCCAAGTATCATATACAGAGGGGATTCATCATGTGATCAGTATTACCGGGCTTCATCATGTGATCATTATTACCAGGCTTCATCATGTGATCAGTATTACCAGGCATCATCATGTGATCAGTACCATCATGTGATCAGTATTACCGGGCTCCATCATGTGATCAGTAATACCGGGCTCCATCATGTGACCAGTATTATCGGGCTCCATCATGTGATCAGTATTACGGGGCGTGGTGACAGGCAGGCTGTTCTATACGGCGGTGTACGGGGCGCAGTGACGGGCGGGCTGTTCTATATGGCGGTGTGCGGGGCGCAGTGACGGGCGGGCTGTTCTATATATCAGTGTGTGGGGCGCAGTGACGGGCAGGCTGTTCTATATGGCGGTGTACGGCGCGCAGTGACGGATGGGCTGTTCTATATGGGGCTGTACGGGGGGCAGTAACGGGCGGGCTGTTCTATACGGCGGTGTACGGGGCGCAGTGACAGACGGGCTGTTCTATATGGCGGTGTACAGGGCGCAGTGACAGGCAGGCTGTTCTATATGGCGGTTTTCGGGGTGCAGTGACGGGTGGGCTGTTCTATATGGCGGTGTACGGGGGGCAGTGACGGGCGGGCTGTTCTATATATCGGTGTGTAGGGCGCAGTGACGGGCGGGCTGTTCTATATGGGGCTGTACGGGGCGCAGTGACGGACGGGCTGTTCCATATGGCGGTGTACGGGGCGCAGTGACGGGTGGGCTGTTCTATATGGCGGTGTGTGGGGCGCAGTGACGGGTGGGCTGTTCCATATGGCGGTGTACGGGGCGCAGTGACGGGCGGGCTGTTCTATATGGCGGTGTACAGGGCGCAGTGACAGGCAGGCTGTTCTATATGGCGGTGTGCGGGGCGCAGTGACGGGCGGGCTGTTCTATATGGCGGTGTGTGGGGCGCAGTGACAGACGGGCTGTTCTATATGGCGGTGTACGGGGCGCAGTGACGGGTGGGCTGTTCTATATGGCGGTGTGCGGGGCGCAGTGACGGGCGGGCTGTTCTATATGGCGGTGTACGGGGCGCAGTGACAGGCGGGCTGTTCTATATGGCGGTGTACGGGGCGCAGTGACTGGCAGGCTGTTCTATATGGCGGTGTACGGGGCGCAGTGACGGGCAGGCTGTTCTATATGGCGGTGTACGGGGCGCAGTGACGGGCGGGCTGTTGGTGGCATCTCTTCCCGCTGACATATTTGCCGTGTTCCCGGGATTCATTATTCAGCGGTCGCGGTCGCTGGAGCGTGCAGATGGAATCGCAGTCTTGCATGAAATATTTAATGTGTTTCTTCCTATTAATGTCGTCCTCTGCTGAGCGGCCCCAGTATCTGCTCATTGTCAGGGGCCGCACTCTGTGAGGGGATTGGGGCCCCCAGTATCTGCTCATTGTTAGCGTGGGGCAGCACTGTATGCGGGGATGGGGTCAGGGGTGCGGCCCCCGGTATCTGCTCATTGTTAGGCGCCGCACTGTATGAGGGGATGGGGGCAGGGGTGCGGCCCCCGGTATCTGCTCATTGTTAGGGGCTGCACTGTATGCGGGGATGGGGGCAGGGGTGCGGCCCCCGGTATCTGCTCATTGTTAGGGGCCTCACTGTATGCGGGGATGGGGGCAGGGGCGCGGCCCCCGGTATCTGCTCATCGTTAGGGGGCCGCACTCTATGAGGGGCAGGGGCTGTGCTGGGATAGTCTATGTGACAATATGGCGGCCATGGTACCTCACACACTATATGTGATGTTATTGGGGCCTGCAGGATACATCACTACATGACCAGAGGCATGATGGCGGCAGCAACCATATTGGTTGTACACAGCCCCCCCCTCCCTGTTACACCTGAGGGTCTCCTCCAGCCCCGGCTCAGGAAGGGTTAATGGTCGCAGTCTGTGCGGAGTCGGTCACATGTTCACATTAACACGATTCACAGGACGCGCCAGATCCCCCCAGGCCGTGTATAATTCATGCAGTCAGCCATATGTCTGCCATGTGCTAAAAATATGTCTGTGCGAGCGGAGGGAACTGTCTGCGGACGAGAGCCCGACTTATACCATCTATACCCCATGTGATCAGTGCCCGACTTATACCATCTATACCCCATGTGATCAGTGCCCGACTTATACCATCTATAACCCATGTGATCAGTGCCCGACTTATACCATCTATAACCCATGTGATCAGTGCCCGACTTATACCATCTATACCCCATGTGATCAGTGCCCGACTTATACCATCTATACCCCATGTGATCAGTGCCCGACTTATACCATCTATAACCCATGTGATCAGTGCCCGACTTATACCATCTATAACCCATGTGATCAGTGCCCGACTTATACCATCTATATACACCATGTGATCAGTGCCCGACATATACCATCTATACCCCGGGGGACTCACAATGTAAATACATAAATAGAGGATCTGGTGGCGTCCAGGCAGAAAATCCCGGATTATCGTTCGCTGCCCTGATAATCCATTGCGGCCTCACCATGTGGTAATAATGGAGATTATCTCCCTGCACCCACACTCCATTAACTCCCTCCTGCCCATCAGGATGGAGAGCGCTGTATACAGCCATGACTGCAGAGGTGCCCAGTGTTCACCAGGTGCCCCCACAAGGGGTACAGGCTGTGCCTTACTGCTGACCACTGCAGACCTGAATGTAGAGCCGGCGGATATCAGGGTACAGAGCCAGCTTCATCAGGGGAAAAACAGGAGTACCAGCAGAAACCAGAGAGTCAGCCCGTGGCAGGGATGTCAGTGCCAACCAGGAGCCAGTGCCAGGCAGTAGTCAGTGCCAACCAGGAGCCAGTGCCAGGCAGGAGCCAGTGCCAACCAGGAGTCAGTGCCAGGCAGTAGTCAGTGCCAACCAGGAGCCAGTGCCAGGCAGGAGCCAGTGCCAACCAAGAGTCAGTGCCAACCAGGAGTCAGTGCCAGGCAGTCAGCGAGGGAGAAGATAGGAAATGGGATTGTCTATACCAGCAGCAGCGGAAGAGCCAGAGAGTCAGTAATAGATAGGAAGCAGCAATGCTGGTGCCAGGTAGGGGGCAGGGTGGGCAGAGGTCAGGGTGGGGCAGGGTAAGCAGGGGTCAGGGTGGGCAGGAGGCAGGGTGGACCAGGGGTCAGGGTAAGCAGGGGTCAGGGTGGGCAGGAGGCAGGGTGGAGCAGGGGTCAGGGTAAGCAGGGGTCAGGGTGGGCAGGAGGCAGGGTGGAGCAGGCTCAGGGTAAACAGGGGTCAGGGTGGGCAGGAGGCAGGGTGGAGCAGGGGTCAGGGTAAACAGGGGTCAGGGTGGGCAGGAGGCAGGGTGGAGCAGGGGTCAGGGTGGGCAGGAGGCAGGGTAGAGCAGCAGGAGGCAGTGCCAGGCGGTCTGCAATTTGCTCTTGTCCGTTGCTGCCCGGGTTTTCTCCCTTATGACCCCAACGCCCACCAAAAATATTTAGAACCTGAACTAATGGGACAGATTACACGACCAAAAGGAGCAATGCTTTATAACGTGATCGCTGATCCTTAATAACGTGATCTGATCCTTTATAACGTGATCACTGATCCTCTATAACGTGATCACTGATTATGCGGCTATAATTCGTCAATAACGCACAATGTACCTGATAAAGCTGCATGGAGTACGTCTAGAGGTGTGTGTGTGTGTGAGATCAGCTGCTCTGGATCAGCACAGAATCATTGTGTAGGGCTGGGGATCAGCAGTACGAGTTTTTACCCGGTCGTTGTGTACTGACGGCCGTCTCTCACCTCTTCCATTGCCTCTTCCTGCTCAGGTCCACGTCTTCGACTTGTCCGTCAATAAGTATGAGGCGCTGTGTCAGCAGGCCGTGGTGGCCAAGAAGAAAACCAAGCTCACTCACATTGAGTTTAACCCCGTCTACCCGGTGATCATTGTCGGCGATGACCGCGGACACGTCATTTGCCTGAAGTTGTCACCAAACCTGCGCAAAATGCCAAAGGTAAGTGGTGCCCCCCAGCCGCTATAGGGTAGTGCCCTCCTGTCGCTATAAGATGCTGCCTCCTAACACTATAAGGTGCTGCCCCCCCCCCACCCTTGCTTTAAGGTGGTGCCCCCTCCCTCGTCGCTATTAGGTGCTCTCCCCCCTTGCCGCTATAAGGTGCTCTAAACCCCCCCCCCCCCCCCGCCGCTATAAGGTGCTTTCCCCCCCTGCCGCTATAAGCTGCTCTCCCCCCCCCCCCCCCCCCCCCGCCGCTATAAGGTTCTTTCCCCCCTGCCGCTATAAGGTGCTCTCCCCCCCCCCTGCCGCTATAAGGTGCTTCCCCCCCCCTGCCGCTATAAGGTGCTTCCCCCCCCTGCCGCTATAAGGTGCTCTACCCCCCCCCCGCCGCTATAAGGTGCTCTCCCCCCCCCCGCCGCTATAAGGTGCTCTCCCCCCCCCCCCCCCACCGCTATAAGGTGCTTCCCCCCCCCCTTCCGCTATAAGGTGCTCTCCCCCCCCCCCCCGCCGCTATAAGGTGCTCTCCCCCCCCCCCCTGCCGCTATAAGGTGCTCTCCCCCCCCCCCCCGCCGCTATAAGGTGCTTCCCCCCCCCCTGCCGCTATAAGGTGCTCTCCCCCCCCTGCCGCTATAAGGTGCTTCCCCCCCCCACCGCTACAAGGTGCTCCCCCCCCAGTGCTATAAGGTTCTCCCCCCCCCCCCTCTGCCGCTATAAGGGGGTGCGCAGGTGTGAGGGATGCTTGCACCTATGTAAGTCTCCTCCGGTTACAGCGACCTCGTACTGTGAATGACAGGAGCCATTACTCTGATACCACAGCGCCTGTCACTGGCAGACATCTTATTCTATAGTGTAGTGTCTGGCAGACGTCCAGCGGGTGCGGGCAAAGGTGACCTTCACCACCGGGGGGAGGGGGGGCTCCGCGTCTTCTCGCCTCTCGTTACCATCGAGCTGACGCACTCTCGTCTCATCTGTAGCCAGACTATTGATCAGATAATACGGAGGAGGCGGGGGATGGGGGAATCATCGGTTCTAGACTCAGATCAGATGGCCTCGCCCCTATAGCGCCATCTACTCCACTATAGTCTGCCGAAACCTGCGCCAGATCAGTGACTGTCATGGAAGTGTTAACGTCTGTTAAGAGATGAGCGAATATATAGTAAGGACGAGGAAGCGCTTTGTCCCTACCTGTATTCCGCTCATCGGGCTGCGGCACTTTGAAGTCTGCTCCGCTCCATGCCGCTCCTTCCCAGGTGCTGGGAAAAGATGAATCCTGTCCTGGAAATCCTCTCCCAGTTTCCCAGGATGGGATCCATCTTTCTGCTTCGCTTCGTCCTTACTATATATTCGCTCATCTCTTAACAGACGTTAACACTTCCATGACTTTCCGCACTCCTACAGTGCAGTACTGGGCCTCTGGAGTGGGAATTGGTGTTCGGGTGGAGCTCCTGGCCCATATACTTCACTCCAACCTAAGGCTATGTTCACACTATGTAAACGTACGGCTGTTGTTGCCATCGGCAACAACGGCCGTACTTTATACGGAATGGAACAATGCCTTATTTTCAATGGGATCCCGGCCGGAGCGTGTACACATTGTACACACTCTGGCCGGGATCCCATGCGGGGCCGCAAAGAACTGACATGTCAGTTTTCTGCAGCCGCAATTCAGTCAATTGCAGCCGTAGGAAACCCTGTCAGTTCACACAGTGAAGCGAGCGGCTCCGGCCTCTCGCTTCACTGTGTGCTGTGGGAGGTTCTGATGCGAGCGCGCGCTGATGCGCCCGCATCAGAACCCTGCAGCTAAAAGATCATCCAGCCGATCATAGTCTAAGGGTGGTATTACACGGGCCGATGGGGGGCGATAATACCTGTAAACGAGCAGCGATCTGCTAGATCGTCGCTCGTTTACTGGGCCAATTACACGGCCCGATAATCCTTAAACAAGGGCTGCAGGGACATCGTTACCGATGTCTTTGCAGCCCTTGTTTAAACTACATACATTACCCATCCACGTTCCAGGGCTCCTCCTGCGGTCTTCTTCTCCACGGGTTCTGCGCGCTCTAGCTTCAGAGTGGCCTGTGATTGGCTGAGCGGCCTGTCAGCTGACAAGTCACTCTGAAGCTAGAGCGTGCAGGACCCGGGCAGAAGAAGACCGCAGCAGCAGCTCTAGAACGTGGATAGGTAATGTATATCGTCAGTCACCGGCCGCGCACCGCTATTACACGTAGCGAAAATCACACGTAGCGATGATCATTGTCATCAGCTGATCGTTGTATTTATTACATGGAACGATAATCGGCCGAATCGGTAATAGTACCCTAAGAGCTGATGAGGCTCTAAAACCCACCTGGTGGATCTATTAGAGACTTCAGAGCCAAGAAGTCTGGGTGAGACCAGTGGAGCTGGCAGTGTTGAGCAGTGGGCTCAGAAGTGACAGCCAGGGAAGCTGTGTAGTACAGTCAGTGGCTAGACGCTGAGGTTATATCTTATTTGCAATGTGTTGCCTATGTCTTATGTTTTTCCTTGACAATAAAGCGACTGAGGTCAGTTTAAAATGTACAGCACTGACTGGACTGAAGTTTGTGACGTGCCGACCGCCTCAGAGCCAGGAGATGGCGATCCCAGCGAGGGAGTAACCCCCAGATTGTCACAATCTATATCTCCTGTGTATATAATATATATACATACTACGGAGCTATGCTGCATTTGTATATAGCAGGATGTATATTACCTGTCCTGTATTACATTCTATTGCATATTGCACCATTTCCCCAGTCACTTAATCCTTTCTTCCTGTGGCGGTATTATTTCTCAGTATTATTAGGGTATTATTTATCAGTATTATTAGGGTATTATTTCTCAGTATTATTAGGGTATTATTTGTCAGTATTAGGGTATTATCTATCAGTATTATTAGGGTATTATTTCTCAGTATTAGGGTATTATTTCTCAGTATTATTAGGGTATTATCTATCAGTATTATTAGGGTATTTATCAGTATTATTAGGGCATTATCTATCAGTATTATTAGGGTATTATTTCTCAGTATTATTAGGGTATTATTTCTCAGTATTATTAGGGTATTATTTCTCAGTATTATTAGGGTATTATCTATCAGTATTATTAGGGTATTATTTCTCAGTATTATTAGGGTATTATTTATCAGTATTATTAGGGTATTATTTCTCAGTATTATTAGGGTATTATCTATCAGTATTATTAGGGTATTATTTCTCAGTATTATTAGGGTATTATTTATCAGTATTATTAGGGTATTAAATATCAGTATTATTAGGGTACTATTTCTCAGCATTATTTATCATATTATTTTTCTGTATTATTTAGGTTTTTATCATCACTTTCTATGTGACTTCTGAGAAGCAGATGTAATGTGATTCTGGTGCGGCTGCGTTATCTCTGTACGGCAGACAGTGGCGATGTGAATTTGGCGCAGTATGGGGGGGTCTCCTCTATCTGCCCATCGTCCCTGTGCATTAACCTCTTCCCTCCTGCAGAGAACTACATGGAGCTTCACCTCCAGTCCTGTAACCATCTAGTGGGATCTCTGCTTCCTGTTAGTAAATGGGAACATTCTAATTTACATCCAGAGGCTAAAACAAGCCCTGGCCTTATATATCTTACAGCTGAGGGTTTGTTACAGTTGCATCCAGTCCAGACAAACAGACAACAGAGGGGGAGAACTCCCTGATGTTCATATTGGTTGTCAACCAGCTTTCCCCGGAACAGATATGATAGTGATCTATGAGTGTCTGCCAGAAAGTGAGCTATTACTGTGTCATACCTGCCAGATAGTAAGCTAAGAGCGTGTGAAGCCTGCCAAATAGTCAGACTTTTCATATCCTCCTCCTTCCCTGTAATGTCATCCCCAAATAGCTGTGCTTCTCATCTGCTCTTCATCTGATGATGTCACCCTCTTATAGCTGTGCTTCTCATCTGATGATGTCACCCTCTTATAGCTGTGCTTCTCATCTGATGTCACTCTTACAGCTGTGCTTCTCATCTGATGATGTCACCCTCTTATAGCTGTGCTCCCCATCTGATGATGTCACCCTCTTATAGCTGTGCTCCCCATCTGATGATGTCACCCTCTTATAGCTGTGCTCCTCATCTGATGATGTCACCCTCTTATAGCTGTGCTCCTCATCTGATGATGTCACCCTCTTATAGCTGTGCTCCTCATCTGATGATGTCACCCTCTTATAGCTGTGCTCCTCATCTGATGATGTCACCCTCTTATAGCTGTGCTCCTCATCTGATGATGTCACCCTCTTATAGCTGTGCTCCCCATCTGATGATGTCACCCTCTTATAGCTGTGCTCCTCATCTGATGATGTCACCCTCTTATAGCTGTGCTCCTCATCTGATGATGTCACCCTCTTATAGCTGTGCTCCTCATCTGATGATGTCACCCTCTTATAGCTGTGCTCCTCATCTGATGATGTCACCCTCTTATAGCTGTGCTCCCCATCTGATGATGTCACCCTCTTATAGCTGTGCTCCTCATCTGATGATGTCACCCTCTTATAGCTGTGCTCCTCATCTGATGATGTCACCCTCTTATAGCTGTGCTCCTCATCTGATGTCACTCTTACAGCTCTGCTCCTCATGTGATGATGTCACTCTTACAGCTCCACTTCTCATCTAATGTCACCCTTTTATAGCTGTGCTCCCCATCTGATGATGTCACCCTCTTATAGCTGTGCTCCCCATCTGATGATGTCACTCTTACAGCTGTGCTCCTCATCTGATGATGTCACCCTCTTATAGCTGTGCTCCCCATCTGATGATGTCACCCTCTTATAGCTGTGCTCCCCATCTGATGATGTCCCCCTCTTATAGCTGTGCTCCTCATCTGATGATGTCACCCTCTTATAGCTGTGCTCCCCATCTGATGATGTCACCCTCTTATAGCTGTGCTTCTCATCTGATGATGTCACCCTCTTATAGCTGTGCTCCTCATCTGATGATGTCACCCTTTTATAGCTGTGCTCCTCATTTGATGATGTCACCCTCATATAGCTGGGCTCCCCATCTGATGATGTCTCTGTTATAGCTGTACTCCCCATCTGATGATGTCACCCTCTTATAGCTGTGCTGCTCATCTGATGATGTCTCTGTTATAGCTGTACTCCCCATCTGATGATGTCACCCTCTTATAGCTGTGCTGCTCATCTGATGATGTCACCCTCATATAGCTGGGCTCCCCATCTGATGATGTCACCCTCTTATAGCTGTGCTGCTCATCTGATGATGTCACCCTCATATAGCTGGGCTCCCCATCTGATGATGTCACTCTTACAGCCGGGCGCCTCATCTGATGATGTCACTCTTACAGCTGTGCTCCTCATCTGATGATGTCACCCTCTTATAGCTGTGCTCCTCATCTGATGATGTCACCCTCTTATAGCTGTGCTCCTCATCTGATGATGTCACCCTCTTATAGCTGTGCTCCTCATCTGATGATGTCACCCTCTTATAGCTGTGCTCCTCATCTGATGATGTCACCCTCATATAGCTGTGCTCCCCATCTAATGATGTCACCCTCTTATAGCTGGGCTCCCCATCTGATGATGTCTCTGTTATAGCTGTACTCCCCATCTGATGATGTCACCCTCTTATAGCTGTGCTGGTCATCTGATGATGTCACCCTCATATAGCTGTGCTCCCCATCTAATGATGTCACTCTTACAGCTGCTTTACATTCAGCCTGTGTGGGATGATGTCACTGGCTGTGTTTGGTATTCTGGCGGGGTGCGGTGACGTTGTGCTGTGTGGGGTGAGGCGCGGGTCACCAGTGATTGATAGACGATAAGTGTAGTGCGCCGTGTTTCCTCACATTGGGATAATTGTCTGTAATAGGTTTATTAACTCTGGGGGATTGGGGGCCGCGTCCTGGCAGGTAGCGAGTGGATTAATTTCATGCTGCCTGTTGCCAGGGACTTCTCACTTTATTCCGTCTTCTTGATTACCGATTCCATTCCCTGCAGCAATTATACACGAAAGAACCGTGTCCTGTCACCGCACTACCGAGATACCTGTCCGAAGGGAACATGGAAGATACTGCGTGGTACGCTGGGTGATATCATATCACTACAATGTATAGGAAAGCTGTGTGATATATCTGTATAGTGTATAGGAAAGCTGGGTGATATCATATCTGTATAGTGTATAGGAAAGCTGGGTGATATTATATCTGTATAGTGTATAGGAAAGCTGGGTGATATCCCATCACTATAGTGTATAGGAAATCTGGGTGATATCCCATCACTATAGTGTATAGGAAAGCTGGGTGATATCCCATCATTATAGTGTATAGGAAAGCTGGGTGATATCCCATCACTATAGTGTATAGGAAATCTGGGTGATATCCCATCACTATAGTGTATAGGAAAGCTGGGTGATATCCCATCATTATAGTGTATAGGAAAGCTGGGTGATATCATATCTGTATAGTGTATAGGAAAGCTGGGTGATATATCTGTATAGTGTATAGGAAAGCTGGGTGATATCATATCTGTATAGTGTATAGGAAAGCTGGGTGATATCCCATCACTATAGTGTATAGGAAATCTGGGTGATATCCCATCACTATAGTGTATAGGAAAGCTGGGTGATATCATATCTGTATAGTGTATAGGAAAGCTGGGTGATATCATATCTGTATAGTGTATAGGAAAGCTGGGTGATATCATATCTGTATAGTGTATAGGAAAGCTGGGTGATATCATATCTGTATAGTGTATAGGAAAGCTGGGTGATATCATATCTGTATAGTGTATAGGAAAGCTGGGTGATATCATATCTGTATAGTGTATAGGAAAGCTGGGTGATATCATATCTGTATAGTGTATAGGAAAGCTGGGTGATATCCCATCACTATAGTGTGTAGGAAAGCTGGGTGATATCCCATCACTATAGTGTATAGGGAAGCTGGGTGATATCCCATCACTATAGTGTGTAGGAAAGCTGGGTGATATCCCATCACTATAGTGTATAGGAAAGCTGGGTGATATCATATCTGTATAGTGTATAGGAAAGCTGGGTGATATCCCATCACTATAGTGTGTAGGAAAGCTGGGTGATATCCCATCACTATAGTGTATAGGAAAGCTGGGTGATATCCCATCACTATAGTGTATAGGAAAGCTGGGTGATATCATATCTGTATAGTGTGTAGGAAAGCTGGGTGATATCCCATCACTATAGTGTATAGGAAAGCTGGGTGATATCCCATCACTATAGTGTATAGGGAAGCTGGGTGATATCATATCTGTATAGTGTATAGGAAAGCTGGGTGATATCATATCTGTATAGTGTATAGGAAAGCTGGGTGATATCATATCTGTATAGTGTATAGGAAAGCTGGGTGATATCCCATCACTATAGTGTATAGGAAAGCTGGGTGATATCATATCTGTATAGTGTATAGGAAAGCTGTGTGATATCCCATCACTATAGTGTATAGGAAAGCTGGGTGATATCATATCTGTATAATGTATAGGAAAGCTGGGTGATATCATATCTGTATAGTGTATAGGAAAGCTGGGTGATATCATATCTGTATAGTGTATAGGAAAGCTGGGTGATATCCCATCACTATAGTGTATAGGAAAGCTGGGTGATATCATATCTGTATAGTGTATAGGAAAGCTGGGTGATATCATATCTGTATAGTGTATAGGAAATCTGGGTGATATCATATCTGTATAGTGTATAGGAAAGCTGGGTGATATCATATCTGTATAGTGTATAGGAGCGCTGGGTGATATCCCATCACTGTGTGGTGATACATCTGTAGTTACCCGTCTGGGAGAGCTGGATGACTGCTGCTGCAGCAGCAGGTTTGTTGTTCAGGAGTCTGGGAGAGCTGAATGAGTGCTGCTGCCGCCGCTGTCTGGTGAGAAGGACACAAGGACGTGTTGCTGTCTGTGGTGCTGGGGGCAGCAGGCAGCGGCAGCCACAGTGTCTGGGCTGTAATTAGTCGCTGTGATCGCTCGTCGGATCCCATTAACCTTTTCCGGATGTTTCTTTGTTGTGACCAGCGGATCGCGTTATCGGGGGAAAACACTCGTCGCAGGCGTCTAATAATCCCAAACATCCTGCAGGCGCTCATCGCTGCGGATTATGGTCACGTGACCAAGCACATTGACCTCTGACCTGTGCCTTCCAGCTGAAGGGGAACCACTACACAGCCTGTAGCTGTCAGGGCATGCTGGGAGTTGTAGTTTTGCAACAGCTGGAAACTTCAGGCTGGGGAAGACTTCCATATAGAAGGCCGAACGTATACGTCATGTGACCAGATCTAAAAACTGAAGGTACCTAAGTCCAGTGTCTTGTACATTTCCTGCTCTGGAGGTTTGTTACAATGTATCAGTGCTGGTGCAGCTTGTCCGGCTGTGAGGATTGACTAGACTGGAGGCAATGGTAACAAACCTTCAGCTGTGAGAAGTCGTGGGTCAGGATAAGGGTTCAGCCTGAGCCTCCTGGTGCATGAACAAAACTCCAGGACTGCAGTAGAGCCTGACATCCTGTATGATTACTGATCCGTCGGCCATTACCTGATCCTGATCCGTGGCTACAGATCTGCAGATTATCAGGGATGGAGGATGTTGTCTGTTCTGAGCAGACGCCATATTGCTGGATCTATTAGCAGGAAGCCCATCAAACATCTGAGTGTTGTGATCAGAACAATCCCATCAATGGCAGCGGTGCTGCTGGTGACGGATCCACCGCAGGGTCCGGAATAATGAGCAGAGGACAATGCTGCTCCAACATGGCCGCACGTGTCATCGGGGCCGAGGAACATCAAAACCCGCAACATCTCTGAAGATCAGAGCGAGCAAAAGAGCGAGCGAGGAAACAGCACAAAAAAGAGCAAAGTATACCGGGACGTATAGAGGTGTGACAGGAGGTATATAGCATAGAGGTGTGACGGGAGGTATATAGCATAGAGGTGAGACGGGAGGTATATAGCATAGAGGTGTGACAGGAGGTATATAGCATAGAGGTGTGACGGGAGGTATATAGCATAGAGGTGTGACAGGAGGTATATAGCATAGAGGTGTGACCGGAGGTATATAGCATAGAGGTGTGACCGGAGGTATATAGCATAGAGGTGTGACCGGAGGTATATAGCATAGAGGTGTGACCGGAGGTATATAGCATAGAGGTGTGACCGGAGGTATAGAGGAGAGAGAGGTGACGGGAGGTATAGAGGAGAGAGAGGTGACGGGAGGTATAGAGGAGAGAGAGGTGACGGGAGGTATAGAGGAGAGAGAGAGGTGACGGGAGGTATATAGCATACAGGTGTGACAGGAGGTATATAGCATAGAGGTGTGACCGGAGGTATATAGCATAGAGGTGTGACGGGAGGTATATAGCATAGAGGTGTGACAGGAGGTATATAGCATAGAGGTGTGACAGGAGGTATATAGCATAGAGGTGAGACGGGGGAGGTATAGAGGAGAGAGAGGTGACGGGAGGTATAGAGGAGAGAGAGGTGTGACAGGAGGTATATAGCATAGAGGTGTGACAGGAGGTATATAGCATAGAGGTGTGACAGGAGGTATATAGCATAGAGGTGAGACGGGAGATATATATCATAGAGTCGTGACGGGAGGTATAGAGGAGAGAGAGGTGTGACAGGAGGTATATATCATAGAGGTGTGACGGGAGGTATAGAGGAGAGAGAGGTGACGGGAGGTATAGAGGAGAGAGGTGTGACAGGAGGTATAGAGGAGAGAGAGGTGACGGGAGGTATAGAGGAGAGAGGTGACGGAAGGTATAGAGGAGAGAGAGGTGACGGGAGGTATAGAGGAGAGAGGTGACGGGAGGTATAGAGGAGAGAGAGGTGACGGGAGGTATAGAGGAGAGAGAGGTGACGGGAGGTATAGAGGAGAGAGAGGTGAGGAGTGATGTTCCTGGTCGCCGTCTCCCGTCCCCGCTGTGTGCTGTATACTGGTGAGGATGATGGGAGTGATGTTCCTGCCCGCCGTCTCCCGTCCCTGCTGTGTGCTGTATACTTGTGAGGATGATGGGAGTGATGTTCCTGGCCGCGCTCTCCTGTCCCTGCTGTGTGCTGTATACTGGTGAGGATGATGGGAGTGATGTTCCTGGCCTCGGTCTCCCGTCCCTGCTGTGTGCTGTATACTTGTGAGGATGATGGGAGTGATGTTCCTGGCTGCGGTCTCCCGTCCCCGCTGTGTGCTGTATACTGGTTGTAGGATGATGGGAGTGATGTTCCTGGCCGCCGTCTCCCGTCCCCGCTGTGTGCTGTATACTGGTGAGGATGATGGGAGTGATGTTCCTGGCCGGGGTCTCCCGTTCCCGCTGTATGCTGTATACTGGTGAGGATGATGGGAGTGATGTTCCTGGCCGCGGTCTCCCGTTCCCGCTGTATGCTGTATACTGGTGAGGATGATGGGAGTGATGTTCCTGGCCGCGGTCTCCCGTTCCCGCTGTGTGCTGTATACTGGTGAGGATGATGGGAGTGATGTTCCTGGCCGCGCTCTCCCGTCCCTGCTGTGTGCTGTATACTGGTTGTAGGATGATGGGAGTGATGTTCCTGGCCGGGGTCACTCGTCCCCGCTGTGTGCTGTATACTTGTGAGGATGATGGGAGTGATGTTCCTGGCCGCCGTCTCCCGTCCCTGCTGTGTGCTGTATACTGGTGAGGATGATGGAGTGATGTTCCTGGCCGCGGTCTCCGGTCCCTGCTGTGTGCTGTATACTGGTGAGGATGATGGGAGTGATGTTCCTGGCCGCCGTCTCCCGTCCCTGCTGTGTGCTGTATACTGGTGAGGATGATGGGAGTGATGTTCCTGGTCGCCGTCTCCCGTCCCCGCTGTATGCTGTATACTGGTGAGGATGATGGGAGTGATGTTCCTGGGTGCGGTCCCCTCTGTGTGCTGTATACTGGTGAGGATGATGGGAGTGATGTTCCAGGGTGCGGTCCCCTCTGTGTGCTGTATACTGGTGAGGATGATGGGAGTGATGTTCCAGGGTGCGGTCCCCTCTGTGTGCTGTATACTGGTGAGGATGATGGTAATGATGTTCCTGGCCGCGGTCTCCCGTCCCTGCTTTGTGCTGTATACTGGTGAGGATGATGGGAGTGATATTCCTGGCCGCGGTCTCCGGTCCCTGCTGTGTGGTGTATACTGGTGAGGATGATGGGAGTGATGTTCCTGGCCACGGTCTCCCGTCCCTGCTGTGTGCTGTATAATGGTGAGGATGATGGGAGTGATGTTCCTGGCCGCCGTCTCCTGTCCCTGCTGTATGCTGTATACTGGTGAGGATGATGGGAGTGATGTTCCTGGCCTCGGTCTCCGGTCCCCGCTGTGTGCTGTATACTGGTGAGGATGATGGGAGTGATGTTCCTGGCCGCGGTCTCCCGTCCCTGCTGTGTGCTGTATACTGGTGAGGATGATGGGAGTGATGTTCCTGGCCGCGGTCTCCCGTCCCCGCTGTGTGCTGTATACTGGTGAGGATGATGGGAGTGATGTTCCTGGTCGCCGTCTCCCGTCCCTGCTGTGTGCTGTATACTGGTGAGGATGATGGGAGTGATGTTCCTGGCCGGGGTCACTCGTCCCCGCTGTGTGCTGTATACTTGTGTGGATGATGGGAGTGATGTTCCTGGCCGCCGTCGCCTGTCCCTGCTGTGTGCTGTATACTGGTGAGGATGATGGGAGTGATGTTCCAGGGTGCGGTCCCCTCGTCCCCGCTGTGTGCTGTATACTGGTGAGGATGATGGGAGTGATGTTCCTGGCCGCGGTCTCCCGTCCCTGCTGTGTGCTGTATACTGGTGAGGATGATGGGAGTGATGTTCCTGGCTGCGGTCTCCCGTCCCTGCTGTGTGCTGTATACTGGTGAGGATGATGGGAGTGATGTTCCTGGCCGCCGTCTCCCGTCCCTGCTGTGTGCTGTATACTGGTGAGGATGATGGGAGTGATGTTCCTGGTCGCCGTCTCCCGTCCCCGCTGTGTGCTGTATACTGGTGAGGATGATGGGAGTGATGTTCCTGGCCGCGGTCTCCCGTCCCTGCTGTGTGCTGTATACTGGTGAGGATGATGGGAGTGATGTTCCTGGCCGCGGTCTCCCGTCCCCGCTGTGTGCTGTATACTGGTGAGGATGATGGGAGTGATGTTCCTGGCCGCGGTCTCCCGTCCCCGCTGTGTGCTGTATACTGGTGAGGATGATGGGAGTGATGTTCCTGGCCGCCGTCTCCCGTCCCCGCTGTGTGCTGTTTACTGGTGAGGATGATGGGAGTGATATTCCTGGCCGCCGTCTCTCGTCCCCTCTGTGTGCTGTATACTGGTGAGGATGATGGGAGTGATGTTCCTGGCCGCCGTCTTCTGTCCCTGCTGTATGCCGTATACTGGTGAGGATGATGGGAGTGATGTTCCTGGCCGCGGTCTCCCGTCCCCGCTGTGTGCTGTATACTGGTGAGGATGATGGGAGTGATGTTCCTGGTCGCCGTCTCCCGTCCCTGCTGTGTGCTGTATACTGGTGAGGATGATGGGAGTGATGTTCCTGGCCGCCGTCTCCCGTCCCTGCTGTGTGCTGTATACTGGTGAGGATGATGGGAGTGATGTTCCTGGCCGCGGTCTCCCGTCCCTGCTGTGTGCTGTATACTGGTGAGGATGATGGGAGTGATGTTCCTGGCCGCGGTCTCCCGTCCCCGCTGTGTGCTGTATACTGGTGAGGATGATGGGAGTGATGTTCCTGGCTGCCGTCTCCCGTCCCTGCTGTGTGCTGTATACTGGTGAGGATGATGGGAGTGATGTTCCTGGCCGCGGTCTCCCGTCCCTGCTGTGTGCTGTATACTGGTGAGGATGATGGGAGTGATGTTCCTGGCCGCCGTCTCCCGTCCCTGCTGTGTGCTGTATACTGGTGAGGATGATGGGAGTGATGTTCCTGCCCGCGGTCTCCCGTCCCCGCTGTGTGCTGTATACTGGTAAGGATGATGGTAGTGATGATTCTGGCCGCGGTCTCCCGTCCCTGCTGTGTGCTGTATACTGGTGAGGATGATGGGAGTGATGTTCCTGGCCGCCGTCGCCTGTCCCTGCTGTGTGCTGTATACTGGTAAGGATGATGGGAGTGATGTTCCTGGCCGCGGTCTCCCTTCCCTGCTGTGTGCTGTATACTGGTGAGGATGATGGGAGTGATGTTCCTGGCCGCGGTCTCCTGTCCCTGCTGTGTGCTGTATACTGGTGAGGATGATGGGAGTGATGTTCCTGGCCGCCGTCTCCCGTCCCCGCTGTGTGCTGTTTACTGGTGAGGATGATGGGAGTGATATTCCTGGCCGCCGTCTCTCGTCCCCTCTGTGTGCTTTATACTTGTGAGGATGATGGGAGTGATGTTCCTGGCCGCCGTCTTCTGTCCCTGCTGTATGCCGTATACTGGTGAGGATGATGGGAGTGATGTTTGTGGCCGCCCTCTCCCCTCCCTGCTGTGTACTGTATACTGGTGAGGATGATGGGAGTGATGTTCCTGGCCGCGGTCTCCCGTCCCCGCTGTGTGCTGTATACTGGTGAGGATGATGGGAGTGATGTTCCTGGTCGCCGTCTCCCGTCCCTGCTGTGTGCTGTATACTGGTGAGGATGATGGGAGTGATGTTCCTGGCCGGGGTCACTCGTCCCCGCTGTGTGCTGTATACTTGTGTGGATGATGGGAGTGATGTTCCTGGCCACCGTCTCCTGTCCCTGCTGTGTGCTGTATACTGGTGAGGATGATGGGAGTGATGTTCCAGGGTGCGGTCCCCTCGTCCCCGCTGTGTGCTGTATACTGGTGAGGATGATGGGAGTGATGTTCCTGGCCGCGGTCTCCCGTCCCTGCTGTGTGCTGTATACTGGTGAGGATGATGGGAGTGATGTTCCTGGCCGCGGTCTCCCGTCCCTGCTGTGTGCTGTATACTGGTGAGGATGATGGGAGTGATGTTCCTGGCCGCAGTCTCCCGTCCCTGCTGTGTGTTGTATACTGGTGAGGATGATGGGAGTGATGTTCCTGGCTGCCGTCTCCCGTCCCTGCTGTGTGCTGTATACTGGTGAGGATGATGGGAGTGATGTTCCTGGCCGCGGTCTCCCGTCCCTGCTGTGTGCTGTATACTGGTGAGGATGATGGGAGTGATGTTCCTGGCCGCGGTCTCCCGTCCCCGCTGTGTGCTGTATACTGGTGAGGATGATGGGAGTGATGTTCCTGGCTGCCGTCTCCCGTCCCTGCTGTGTGCTGTATACTGGTGAGGATGATGGGAGTGATGTTCCTGGCCGCGGTCTCCCGTCCCTGCTGTGTGCTGTATACTGGTGAGGATGATGGGAGTGATGTTCCTGGCCGCCGTCTCCCGTCCCTGCTGTGTGCTGTATACTGGTGAGGATGATGGGAGTGATGTTCCTGCCCGCGGTCTCCCGTCCCCGCTGTGTGCTGTATACTGGTAAGGATGATGGTAGTGATGATTCTGGCCGCGGTCTCCCGTCCCTGCTGTGTGCTGTATACTGGTGAGGATGATGGGAGTGATGTTCCTGGCCGCCGTCGCCTGTCCCTGCTGTGTGCTGTATACTGGTAAGGATGATGGGAGTGATGTTCCTGGCCGCGGTCTCCCTTCCCTGCTGTGTGCTGTATACTGGTGAGGATGATGGGAGTGATGTTCCTGGCCGCGGTCTCCTGTCCCTGCTGTGTGCTGTATACTGGTGAGGATGATGGGAGTGATGTTCCTGGCCGCGGTCTCCCGTCCCTGCTGTGTGCTGTATACTGGTGAGGATGATGGGAGTGATGTTCCTGGCCGCGGTCTCCCGTCCCTGCTGTGTGCTGTATACTGGTGAGGATGATGGGAGTGATGTTCCTGGCCGCCGTCTCCCGTCCCTGCTGTGTGCTGTATACTGGTGAGGATGATGGGAGTGATGTTCCTGGCCGCGGTCTCCCGTCCCTGCTGTGTGCTGTATACTGGTGAGGATGATGGGAGTGATGATCCTGGCCGCCGTCTCCCGTCCCTGCTGTGTGCTGTATACTGGTGAGGATGATGGGAGTGATGTTCCTGGCCGCGGTCTCCCGTCCCTGCTGTGTGCTGTATACTGGTGAGGATGATGGGAGTGATGTTCCTGGCCGCCGTCTCCCGTCCCTGCTGTGTGCTGTATACTGGTGAGGATGATGGGAGTGATGTTCCTGGCCGCGGTCTCCCGTCCCTGCTGTGTGCTGTATACTGGTTGTAGGATGATGGGAGTGATGTTCCTGGCCGCGGTCTCCCGTCCCTGCTGTGTGCTGTATACTGGTGAGGATGATGGGAGTGATGTTCCTGGCCGTGGTCTCCCGTCCCTGCTGTGTGCTGTATACTGGTGAGGATGATGGGAGTGATGTTCCTGGCCGCGGTCTCCCGTCCCTGCTGTGTGCTGTATACTGGTGAGGATGATGGGAGTGATGTTCCTGGCCGCCGTCTCCCGTCCCTGCTGTGTGCTGTACGACGTGTTTCTATTTCGGGCCGGATTAGTCGGATCCCTTCGGTCATCTGGTCCATTATTATTTCTCTGCTGGACCTTTCATGTATTGAGTGATTTGGGGGACGTGGCAGCTCTCCCAGGACTCCCGCCGTCCACTCAGACATCCTGGGGGTTGTAGTTTGGCAGCCGACACCAAACAGCAGTCAAATCAGTGCGGGGACGGCGTATCCCATCAGCCCCTGCTCCGGGGACATGTACAGTATAAATGGTGGGAGTACAGCAGCCCCCACCCCGGGCTGATCCAGCATCAGAGAAGCACAGCTGCCAGGAACAGCGCCACTCCTGTCATCAGGCTGTGGGCGGTATTGCAGTAAATGTAGCCAGGTTGTAATACCACACACGACCTTAGGATGGGGGGGGCGCTGTTTCTATGGTTCTGTCATCCTGTATAATTGCGGCTGTCATAGCCCGATGGGAGTTGTAGTTTAGCCCCAGTTTAGCAGACATTGCTGTATTATGAGACAGCTATAACCCATCATCCGCAGGCTTCCTGTAATAGTGGTGTGCAGATGGCGCGCGCTCTGCTGTGCCGTATCCGGAGACGAGGCAGTGATGAGCCATTAATACCGCACCTGTCTGATGAATGGCCGACTGTCGCCTCTATTTGTGGCATCAATGCAGATCGCAGCGTCGTCACAATCTCGTGGGGGCGGAGAGGACGGGGGGTCGGCTCCTATTGTAAGAACATGTGCGCAGTGCCGCAGAACGCTCTGCTATTCCGAGGAATTAATAATGTAATAATATTGTGCGCTCAGCGGCTCCGATCAGGGTGATTGTTCCGCACCAGTCGGGGGTAGGTAGGATCCTAAATATTCTACATTCATGAGATAATCTGCGGCTGCCCTCCACCAGCGGAAAAATTCACCAACCTCGCTCAGATCACTGAGGGATCAGATTACACCTGTCCATAGAGTCACAGCTTACACTGCTCTCCAATGTCCTCCATGCTGCTGCTGCTCCTCCTCAGGTTATGGTATAGACGTACAGGGGCAGGATCTCCTCTCCTGTATATGGAGGCTACACCCACTATATCAGGAACAACTGAGACTTATATGGAGGAAAACTGGTGAAAATGCCGTACACAGGGTATATAGTGATCAGCTATAGCGCTGATCCTCTTGTACACACAGGATGGTGAATCCTGAAAAGGTAATGACCAACTTTATGGGCTTCATACGTTTGTGCTGACTCTGAACCGCAGCAGAGTAAGAGGAGACGACATTGTGTATGTGTGGAGGAAAGGATTCTCTACAGTAAGAGGAGGGAACATTGTGTGTGTGTGTGGAGGAAAGGATTCTCTTCAGTAAGAGGAGGCGACATTGTGTGTGTGTGTGTGGAGGAAAGGATTCTCTTCAGTAAGAGGAGGCGACATTGTGTGTGTGTGTGGAGGAAAGGATTCTCTACAGTAAGAGGAGGGAACATTGTGTATGTGTGGAGAAAAGGATTCTCTACAGTAAGAGGAGGGAACATTGTGTGTGTGTGTGGAGGAAAGGATTCTCTACAATAAGAGGAGGGGACATTGTGTATGTGTGGAGGAAAGGATTCTCTACAGTAAGTGGAGGCGACATTGTTTGTGTGGAGGAAAGGATTCTCTACAGTAAGAGGAGGGGACATTGTTTGTGTGGAGGAAAGGATTCTCTACAGTAAGAGGAGGGGACATTGTGTATGAGTGGATGAAAGGATTCTCTACAGTAAGAGGAGGTGACATTCTGCGTGTGGAGGAAAGGATTCTCTACAGTAAGAGGAGGTGACATTCTGCGTGTGGAGGAAAGGATTCTCTACAGTAAGAGGAGGGAACATTGTGTATGTGTGGAGGAAAGGATTCTCTACAGTAAGAGGAGGGAACATTGTGTATGTGTGGAGGAAAGCGTTCTCTACAGCAAGAAGAGGGGACATTGTGTATGTGTGGAGGAAAAGATTCTCTACAGTAAGAGGAGGTGACATTCTGTGTGTGGAGGAAAGCGTTCTCTACAGTAAGAGGAGGGGGTCTCTGGAGTGTCTGATCCCATGATTCCTCTTAAAGTGACAGTAGCTAGTTGGTGAGTAGAACACCTGCTGAGTACCGAGCGGCTCTTGTGTCTTAGGGCCGGGTCCCCCGCTGTATGCTGCTGCAGCGCTGATCTTCTGATGTAGGGGGGATCAGGGTTTCTCAGTATAAACTGCATTATTCCCGTCCCTGTAGGGAGCGCTGGGCATCCATGTGGCTGCAGATAACAGGTCTGTGATGGTGTCACCCCTGGGGCTGTGTGTTATTACCAGCTCAGAGCTTTCTGCACGGATCGCCCGGACCGCTATGTGATTAATGAGGCTTTTATCCGGACCCCATGATGTCTTCACTCTAAGTAAATCTTCCATTAGAGCTCAATGTATGACCTACATATATATCCTCTAACTATATCCGCTCCATAGAGTAATCTGTGAGTGAATGGGGGAGGGGGAGTAACCCATCAACTCTGCTGCATCACATACAATCCCCCCAATATGTATCCTAATAGTATCCCTCAATATATATCCTAATAGTATCCCCCCAATATGTGTCCTAATAGTATCCCCCAATATATATCCTAATAGTATCCCCCAATATGTATCCTAATAGTATCCCCCCAATATGTATCCTAATAGTATCCCCCAATATGTATCCTAATAGTATCCCCCAATATATATCCTAATAGTATCCCCAATATGTATCCTAATAGTATCCCCCCAATATATATCCTAATAGTATCCCCCAAATATGTTCCCTAATAGTATCCCCCAATATATATCCTAATAGTATCCCCCAATATATACGCGAATTGTATCCCCCTTTATATATCCTTTTACATAGTATCCCCCTTTATATATCCTGTTACATAGTATCCCCCTATATATATATCCTATTACATAGTATCCCCCTTTATATATCCTGTTACATAGTATCCCCCTATATATCCTGTTACATAGTATCCCCCTATATATCCTATGACATAGTATCCCCCTTTATATATCCTGTTACATAGTATCCCCCTATATATCCTATTACATAGTATCCCCCTTTATATATCCTGTTACATAGTATCCCCCTTTATATATCCTAATAGTATCCCCCAACATGTATCCTAATAGTATCCCCCCAATATGAGTCCTAATAGTATCCCCCCAACATGTATCCTAATAGTATCCCCCAATATATATCCTAATAGTATTCCCCAATATATATCCTAATAGTATCCCCCCAATATGTATCCTAATAGTATCCCCCAATATGTATCCTAATAGTATCCCCCCAATATGTGTCCTAATAGTATCCCCCAATATATATCCTAATAGTATCCCCCAATATGTGTCCTAATAGTATCCCCCCAATATGTGTCCTCATAGTATCCCCCCAATATGTGTCCTAATAGTATCCCCCCAATATGTGTCCTCATAGTATCCCCCAATATATATCCTAATAGTATCCCCCCAATATGTGTCCTCATAGTATCCCCCCAATATATGTCCTAATAGTATCCCCCAATATATATCCTAATAGTATCCCCCCAATATGTGTCCTCATAGTATCCCCCCAATATGTATCCTTATAGTATCCCCTACTATGTATAATAATAGTATCCCCCAATATGTATCCTAATAGTATCCCCCAATATATATCCTAATAGTATCCCCCAATATATATCCTAATAGTATTCCCCCAATATGTGTCCTAATAGTATCCCCCCAATATGTGTCCTCATAGTATCCCCCCAATATGTATCCTAATAGTATCCCCCCAATATGTATCCTAATAGTATCCCCCAATATATATCCTAATAGTATCCCCCCAATATGTATCCTAATAGTATCCCCCCAATATGTATCCTAATAGTATCCCCCAATATATATCCTAATAGTATCCCCCCAATATATATCCTAATAGTATCCCCCCAATTTGTATCCTAATAGTATCCCCCAATATATATCCTAATAGTATCCCCCCAATATGTATCCTAATAGTATCCCCCACTATGTATCCTAATAGTACCCCCCCAATATATATCCTAATAGTATCCCCCCAATATGTATCCTAATAGTATCCCCCAATATATATCCTAATAGTATCCCCCCAATATGTATCCTAATAGTATCCCCCACTATGTATCCTAATAGTACCCCCCCAATATGTATCCTAATAGTATCCCCCAATATATATCCTAATAGTATCCCCCCAATATGTATCCTAATAGTATCCCCCACTATGTATCCTAATAGTACCCCCCCAATATATATCCTAATAGTATCCCCCCAATATGTATCCTAATAGTACCCCCCCAATATGTATCCTAATAGTATCCCCCCAATATATATCCTAATAGTACCCCCCCCAATATATATCCTAATAGTATCCCCCCAATATGTATCCTAATAGTATCCCCCCAATATATATCCTAATAGTATCCCCCCAATATATATCCTAATAGTATCCCCCCAATATGTATCCTAATAGTATCCCCCAATATATATCCTAATAGTATCCCCCCAATATGTATCCTAATAGTATCCCCCACTATGTATCCTAATAGTACCCCCCCAATATATATCCTAATAGTATCCCCAATATGTGTCCTAATAGTATCCCCCCAATATGTGTCCTCATAGTATCCCCCCAATATATACCCGAATTGTATCCCCCTTTATATATCCTGTTACATAGTATCCCCCTATATATCCTGTTACATAGTATTCCCCTATATATCCTGTTACATAGTATCCCCCTATATATCCTGTTACATAGTATCCCCCTATATATCCTGTTACATAGTATCCCCCTATATATCCTGTTACATAGTATCCCCCTATATATCCTGTTACATAGTATCCCCCCCCACTTGTACTATAGGGGGGATTCGGGGTGGGTATCACTCCCATCAATTCTGAGCTCCTCAATTCTTTCCTATAATCTCCTGGAAGCAGCGCTGACCCCATCGTCCGGGGGTCTTCTCTCCAGAGAAACAAGAAATCATCCCTCCCCCCCCCCCACGCGCGGCCCCGGAGCCATCATCTGAAATGTTACGTCTCCTCATCTGTCCATGAAAATGCCACCCGGAGACGCCATCTTCTCACTGACCTCCCGGGCTGACACAGATGAAACGCAGAGGCAGAAAGAAAACAGCGAGGACCCCAGAGACCCCACAAAAATCATACAATCCCCAATGTCTGCCTAACAAAGGAGACCCCCCCATGTGTGAGGAGACCCCTGCCATGTGACATCATGTGAGGAGACCCCCGCCATTGGTGATCCTGTGTGAGGAGACCCCCCCCCCCCCCGCCATGTGTGATCCCGAGTGTGAGGACCCCCCCCCATGTGTGATTATGAGTAACGTCTCCTGTAATATTACCGGCTGTAGATTAGGACGTCTCCTGTAATGTTACCGGCTGTAGAGCGGGACGTCTCCTGTAACATTACCGGCTGTAGAGCGGGACGTCTCCTGTTTTATTACCGGCTGTAGAGCGGGACGTCGCCTGTAATATTACCGGCTATAGTGCGGGACATCTCCTGTAATATCACCGGCTGTAGAGCGGGATGTGTCCTGTAACATTACCGGCTGTAGAGCGGGACGTCTCCTGTAATATCACCGGCTGTAGAGCGGGACATCTCCTGTAATATCACCGGCTGTAGAGCGGGATGTGTCCTGTAACATTACCGGCTGTAGAGCGGGACGTCTCCTGTAATATCACCGGCTGTAGAGCGGGACATCTCCTGTAATATCACCGGCTGTAGAGCGGGATGTGTCCTGTAATATTACCGGCTGTAGAGCGGGACGTCTCCTGTAACGTTACCAGCTGTAGAGCGAGACGTCTCCTGTAAAATTACCCGCTGTAGAGCGTGATGTCTCCTGTAATATTACCGGCTGTAGAGCGGGACGTCTCCTGTAATATCACCGGCTGTAGAGCGGGACGTCTCCTGTAATATCACCGGCTGTAGAGCGGGACGTCTCCTATAACATTACCAGCTGTAGAGCGGGACGTCTCCTGTAACGTTACCAGCTGTAGAGTGGGACGTCTCCTGTAACGTTACCAGCTGTAGAGCGGGACGTCTCCTGTAATATCACCGGCTGTAGAGTGGGACGTCTCCTGTAACGTTACCGGCTGTAAAGCGAGACGTCTCCTGTAAAATTACCGGCTGTAGAGCGAGATGTCTCCTGTAACATTACCGGCTGTAGAGCGTGATGTCTCCTGTAATATCACCAGCTGTAGAGCGGGACGTCTCCTGTAATGTTACCGGTTGTAGAGCGTGATGTCTCCTGTAATATCACCAGCTGTAGAGCGGGACGTCTCCTGTAATGTTACCGGCTGTAGAGCGGGACGTCTCCTGTAATATCACCGGCTGTAGAGCGGGACGTCTCCTGTAATGTTATTGGCTGTAGAGCGGGACGTCTCCTGTAATGTTACCGGTTGTAGAGCGAGACGTCTCATGTAACGTTACCGGCTGTAAAGCGAGACGTCTCCTGTAAAATTACCGGCTGTAGAGCGAGATGTCTCCTGTAATATCACCAGCTGTAGAGCGGGACGTCTCCTGTAATGTTACCGGTTGTAGAGCGGGACGTCTCCTGTAACATTACCGGCTGTAGAGTGGGACGTCTCCTGTAATGTTACCGGCTGTAGAGCGTGATGTCTCCTGTAATATCACCGGCTGTAGAGCGGGACGTCTCCTGTAACGTTACCGGCTGTAGAGCGTGATGTCTCCTGTAATATCACCGGCTGTAGAGCGGGACGTCTCCTGTAATATCACCGGCTGTAGAGCGTGATGTCTCCTGTAATATCACCGGCAGTAGAGCGGGACGTCTCCTGTAATATCACCGGCTGTAGAGCGTGATGTCTCCTGTAATATCACCGGCTGTAGTGCAGGACGTCTCCTATAACATTACCGGCTGTAGAGCGGGACGTCTCCTGTAATATCACCGGCTGTAGAGCGGGACGTCTCCTGTAATATCACCGGCTGTAGAGCGGGACGTCTCCTGTAATATTACCGGCTGTAGAGCGGGACGTCTCCTGTAATATTACCGGCTGTAGATTAGGACGTCTCCTGTAATGTTACCGGCTGTAGAGCGGGACGTCTCCTGTAATATTACCGGCTGTAGAGCGGGACGTCTCCTGTAATATTACCGGCTGTAGAGCGGGACGTCTCCTGTAATATCACCGGCTGTAGAGCGGGACGTCTCCTGTAATATCACCGGCTGTAGAGCGGGACGTCTCCTGTAATATCACCGGCTGTAGAGCGGGACGTCTCCTGTAATATTACCGGCTGTAGAGCGGGACGTCTCCTGTAATATCACCGGCTGTAGAGCGGGACGTCTCCTGTAATATCACCGGCTGTAGAGCGGGACGTCTCCTGTAATATCACCGGCTGTAGAGCGGGACGTCTCCTGTAACATTACCGGCTATAGTGCGGGACGTCTCCTGTAACGTTACCTGTGCGGCAGCGGCCATATTATCACAGTATTCATTGCTTTAGTTCTCAGGATTTTGGGGTATTTTTATGTTTCAGGAGAAGAAGGGACAAGAAGTCACCAAAGGTCCAGAGGTGGAAGTGGCAAAACTGGACAAGTTACTCGCCCTGGTGAGAGAACCGGACGAGAAACCCGAGAAGTGACTGATCCAGCAGCTCCATGTCTGATCTTCTGATGAATCCTGGGAAATCCTTAGCACCTTCTGTTTATAATAAACCTTTATGTATTATATGGGTGTGTGTGATGTCATCAGTGTATGGAACCTGTCCCTGTGATGTCATCAGTGTATGGAACCTGTCCCTGTGATGTCATCAGTGTATGGAACCTGTCCCTGTGATGTCATCAGTGTATGGAACCTGTCCCTGTGAGGTCATTAGTCACTGTGAAGTCAACAGTCAGTGTGATGTCATCAGTGTATAGAACCTGTCCCTGTGAGGTCATCTGTGTGTGGAACCTGTCCCTGTGAGGTCATCAGTGTATAGAACCTGTCCCTGTGAGGTCATCTGTGTGTGGAACCTGTCCCTGTGAGGTCATCAGTGTATAGAACCTGTCCCTGTGAGGTCATCTGTGTGTGGAACCTGTCCCTGTGAGGTCATCAGTGTATGGAACCTGTCCCTGTGAGGTCATCTGTGTGTGGAACCTGTCCCTGTGAGGTCATCAGTGTATAGAACCTGTCCCTGTGAGGTCATCAGTGTATGGAACCTGTCCCTGTGAGGTCATCAGTGTGTGGAACCTGTCCCTGTGAGGTCATCAGTCAGTCCCCCGGGGCCAGGAATCCATTAAATGTTCTGATAATATTCTTCCCCCTTTGCTTTATACTGCAGCTCAGCTTAGATTGGCTTCTGTGTGTAAGCAGGAGCCCACCATAAGAGAGAGATGATCTGGGACCGCCAGGACAGAATAGTCATAACCTACAGGTAACTGACCCCCAATGAGTAAAATAAAGGGAGGAGTTATGATGGGGAGGAGTTATGATGGGGAGGGGCTAAGATATGGTGAAGAGCTTGATATCTCCTCTAATATTTGTAATATGTTGATATCTCCTGTAATATTTTGTAATGTGCTGCTGCCACTAGGATTACAGGACTCCTCCTCCAGACATGAGCCCAGCAGAGTTATGGGGGTCCCCGGAGGACTGGGTAGTTGGGTCTCCCATATGATTTAGCATTGCTGTGTCCTCTTATATAGCGCTATTATTTGTACCTGTATTTATTGCTTCTGTTCCAGTTTCCATCTCTATTGCTGTGGGCCCTCCATTACCACTTGTGGACAGCTGTGCGAGACCTGACACTGAGCTGAATATAGTGACCTTACTGGTTACGTCTACCCCCACATCTTCTTCATGTATCATCTGCTGTTCTATCTCTCCAGCTCTGCTGTTCTATCTCTCCAGCTCTGCTGTTCCACCTCTCCACCTCTGCTGTTCCACCTCTCCAGCTCTGCTGTTCCATCTCTCCAGCTCTGCTGTTCCATCTCTCCAGCTCTGCTGTTCCATCTCTCCAGCTCTGCTGTTCCACCTCTCCAGCTCTGCTGTTCCACCTCTCCAGCTCTGCTGTTCCGTCTCTCCAGCTCTGCTGTTCCACCTCTCCAGCTCTGCTGTTCCACCTCTCCAGCTCTGCTGTTCCACCTCTCCAGCTCTGCTGTTCCACCTCTCCAGCTCTGCTGTTCCACCTCTCCAGCTCTGCTGTTCCACCTCTCCAGCTCTGCTGTTCCACCTCTCCAGCTCTGCTGTTCCGTCTCTCCAGCTCTGCTGTTCCACCTCTCCAGCTCTGCTGTTCCACCTCTCCAGCTCTGCTGTTCCACCTCTCCAGCTCTGCTGTTCCACCTCTCCAGCTCGGCTGTTCCGTCTCTCCAGCTCTGCTGTTCCACCTCTCCAGCTCTGCTGTTCCACCTCTCCAGCTCTGCTGTTCCGTCTCTCCACCTCTGCTGTTCCGTCTCTCCAGCTCTGCTGTTCCGTCTCTCCACCTCTGCTGTTCCGTCTCTCCAGCTCTGCTGTTCCACCTCTCCAGCTCTGCTGTTCCACCTCTCCACCTCAGCATCATCTTCTCCGCCGTCTGTTATAACTCCCGTATGGCATCAGATGATTATATCATTATATATTCTGTGTAGATTACCCATCTGATTGCAGCATAAATCAGAGGAGATGAGGAACCAGGAGGAGATGGAAGAAGGAAGGGGGGGGTGGAGGAGGAGGAGGAGGGGGGGATGGAGGAGGAGGGGGGGGGGATGGAGGAGGAGAAGGGGGGGGATGGAGGAGGAGGGGGGGATGATGGAGGAGGAGGGGGGGGATGGAGGAGGAGGAGGAGGAGGGGGATGGAGGAGGAGGAGGGGGGGATGGAGGAGGAGGAGGGGGGGATGGAGGAGGAGGGGGGGATGGAGGAGGAGTGGGGGATGGAGGAGGAGGAGGGGGATGTTGGAGGAGGGGGGGATGGAGGAGGAGGAGGGGGGGCAAGATGGAAGGGGTGGAGGAGGAGGAGGAGGGGGGATGGAGGGGGATGGAGGAGGAGGAGGGGGGATGGAGGGGGATGGAGGAGGAGGAGGGGGGGGCAAGATGGAAGGGGTGGAGGAGGAGGAGGGGGATGGAGGAGGAGGAGGGGGGGGGGCAAGATGGAAGGGGTGGAGGAGGAGGAGGGGGGATGGAGGAGGAGGAGGAGGGGGG